>MNPL01015249.1:879-37987 GCA_002081605.1 Tropilaelaps mercedesae | reverse complement strand
ATATATATATATATATATATATATATGTATATATATATCACAGCATGAGAAATTACCTATAAAATGCTACTAATTCTAACCTCAATGTTAAGATTGCCGCATGTGATTAGCAAAACTAATTAGGCGTCAAATATTCACTTGAATTTTTAAGGTGGCGATTGTTTCTGTTTGCGATCCGCAAAGATATTCTTTTTTTGGCCCGTGAGTTTCAGCTCAAATAGTTAATTATACCAAGGTCCATTTGTATCTCGCCCTACAAAATGTGGCAGAGCTTTGGTTTCTTACTTGATCATTTTGCGATGACCTTGAGTGACCGACATAATCAGCGAGTAGTGTTTGTCAGAGTAGAACTGGTTAAAGTCGAAATTCATCCATAAGAACTGCACCATTTTGTCGTCTTCGTGTTCGCTGAGAATGCGCAGGAATTCCAGCATCGTGCTACGATAACGTGTGATATCCAACTCGCATCTCTTGAATAGCTCGGGCGCCACGCCAGCGCCAGGACGTTGCAATCCAACAAGCACTCCTCGAACGAAGCTATGAATCTTCTCCATTTGAATGAAAAGTGATCTGGAAATAACGCACATTTCGAAGCATCATACAATTACGCTCTACGATAGTCACGGCAACACGTATAATAACGTACAGGGCTATAATGTGGACGCTCTTATTTACCTCAGGTGAATTCCAGCATTATCCTCTCCCTCAAGAAAAAGTCCTTTGAGGAGATTCTCGACGAAAGCGTTGTGTGCATCACTGAGATCATCCACCGAGATCATTGCATCTGTACGCCGTTCAAGCTCAGCCCAAGCGGTTGTTACGACCTGCCAAAGAAACACAGTTATAACAATGCGTATATTTACCTATACTTTAAATAAAGCTTACTGTATGTATGTGTGTTTCATTAACTTGTCGAGAAAGGGCGCTTACATGAGAGAATTGGTAGGACTCAAGGTTAAGAACGAAGTTCATGATCTCGTGCAGCAGAAAGCGACACTGGTTCAGCACGTAGAATTCCTCACTAGTCTTCACTCGTACTCTAATTAAGACAACCAAATAGATCACCAGGGGTTATGAGACTTTTGGGCAGAGACATTTTCTGAATGTAAATATCTCAAATTTAATGATCTAATTTCGTTTGTATTGTGTAAATCAGACAAAATACATTTCGAAGTGTATTCACAGATACTTGTTGGTACTTGTAAGATACCTTATTAATTTTTTATTTATTTTGGCTAAATGTCTGCCTTAATGGTAAATGGCCTTAGTGGTAGCTATTGAGGTTCAGTGCAGACAGGAAAAACATCTCCGATTAGGTACCACTGACTAACGATTATCGTTACAGCTGACTCAGCCAAACAACGGTAGATAATTCATATCGGAGGCGCAGAAAACTATACGAAGCTCCATATTCCCTCCACTAATGTTTAATTGTGATTTACTCATTTAAATAAGGGCAAACTTACGTTTGGAGTTCGGCGATGAGTTCACTGAAGAGAAAAGAGAATTTTCGGACACGAAATAGGTGCGCAAAAATCCGGTTATAGAATACGAAGGAATTGTTTTGAAGAACCTGCAATGGCCGAGAGAATGCATGAAGCTCGACAAGCAAAAGAGCCCTTGCTTTTTTTGCGAGATTGCGGAACTGTATTGAGCCACTATAACGTTCAGCGCATTTTCTGTACACTTTATTTGTACGCGTAAGCCCTTCACCGATCTGTAATATTTCTCACTTATGATGATGGTATTCACTTATAAAATATACAGGTACGATAGAAGTGCAGCTTTTACTCGAAAAAAATATACTCAAACTTCGAATGCGGGGATATTCAGAGGCCCAATAGTTTCAGTGACAAAATAACGTAAATTCTGAATGAGAAACCACACGTTTACTGCGTATACGTACAAATGATAAGGGCTCCCGTAGTTTGTACTTCAGTCCGAAACTCTCGAGCGTAGTAGAGCCGCTTGAGCCTCCGTCAAAATGAACACCAATAAATGCAGCTGCTTCCACCTCGGGCAGTTCGGGTAGCAGACGATAGACCATACGGCTAACCTCAGAGCGCTCCACCTCGCTCAGCAAGCCCCCGGAAGTTTCGCTCAATTCATCACTGTAGAGAGATGTAGGAAGGATCTGTTTATATGAGCATAGTATATATGAGTTTTTGGAAATGGATGCGCATCTCACATAGAAAAGCTTCACAAAAAATTGAAAGATCTGAAATGGTTTGTGTAAAACAAAAGGCACATATGACAGTGCGTATCATGAACGTTAAAAACGAAGAAACCCACCTAAGATTGCTCAGCAAGGCTTTACTGAATACGCCATCATAGAGTAATACCACATCGCGAATGAGCTGAAATCATAAGTTAAAAAATACTAGTTTATTAACAAACGTTGCTCAAACAATTCAATCATAATTTACCAAATTCTTATCTATCAATGAGTGAAAAGAACATACAGATCAAGAGAGACACTGTTGCTCTTACCAGTAGATGAGTCTTGAGGTGAAAGTGGTCAAGAATAACCGTTTTCATGCGCTGCATCGCTAGCTCGTAAGCGGCACCCAGGAATCCACGGGGATCAGCAGAACGTGACTCCATATTATCTACGATGCGACTCTGATCCCCATTGTCCAGTTCAACGGCGACCGCCGTAGACTTGCTTTCCACGCCCATAACCAAGGCAAGTTGGCGTTGCATTTCAGCTACCCGATGAATATCGTCCGCTTCTTTTAAAAATACCATGGCTTTTCCAACGGAGAGAATCTGTAATTACATAAACAGTGTTGCGAGACTTTATAAAGTAATTAAAAACTTCACTAACTTCATTAACAAACCTGCGTGCACAAAAATCGCATCGGTTTGCATGTGCTATGTGATATTCAAATTGGGTACCCCATTTAGTTTTTAATAAAAATAAGCCCGGTGATACGTGAAGATGTAAACACTAGTAAACCTAATTCGGGATCGTATCGGAACTATTAATATGTTCTCCCTCAACAACTGATAAATATTCGAACAAATACCCGAACAGACCTTCCTTGTATCGTCGTCGTTTAGAAATTTGGGAACGTAGTCTTTCTGAATGGTGAACTTATCGTACCACAAGTTCGATACACCCTCTCGGCCGACGTCGTGCACGAACAAGTCCCACTTTGTATTGGCCAACTGACCCCGCAGCATCCACGATCGCAGCATGGATAACCAAGGTTGTAGGCAGTGCCGAAGAAGTGTGTTGGCCATCTCGAAGTGCGCACCACCAGTCGGTGAGCACGCAGCTTGGCGATACAGTGCGTCTAACACCTGATTGCCTGTTTGGAAAAATGAAAACATCTAGCCTAAAATTTATAAACAATTAAATTACTTAGAATACAATCCCCTTCAAAAAAGTCCCCCTCGATGAGTGTAATATCTAGGTAAAGCGTTTCTTGGTTCAAAAATTGAGAAACTCGAAACTTACCGCTAAGGACATTTGCGCGCTGTATGAAAGGGCGACACACATCAGACAGTAAATAGATTAGATTGTCGGGCTGAAGACAAAGGTAGTTGACGCGAGCCAGACTCAATTTCCCTTGGGTATTCATCTGTTCGAGGAGAGCAATGAGCCTAAACGTTGCATACGAATAAGCCAACATATTATATCATATCATATTATATTAATGTCCTGGGACACAAATGGAGAACTACCTATCGTAGCATAAAGCTATTGGCCATCATCCCTTCTCAACGCTCTGCACCAATGGTATGATAAAACCTCAACTGGACTCAAAATGTAACTTCCTGTGGAAATTTTCGTGAAAACAGCAGACAGGGTAGCACACTATTTTCATTCGACGGAGGTTAGGCTGGTGATCCGCTCTCTCCCGACACCCTTGAGACTTTAATTATGTTAGCCTTAAGTACAGTTGTACGTACTGCTTGTGCCGCATAAGCTGGTTGTCGAGAGCTTCTGCGAGCCGTTGAACCACCAAGGAGCGACTTTTAGCTGCATGCTGCTGAAACTGCGTTAGTTGAACTAGGTTGTTCGCCACATCTTCCGCAGCGGCGATCCGGTAGGTCAGTTCAGTGTGAAACTCAAAACGACTCTCCACATCGAGCCAAGCATCTTCCTTCATCTGAAAACATCATAATATAATATAAGGTCGTTGAACTACCACACATTGGAGGATTGCGAAACCAAAAAAGTTCGTAGTGAACGAAATTTTTTGCGCCGCGGAAAGATGTAGCGCAGAAAGAAGTTTACACCAAATCCTTGTTGAAGCTAACTTTTCTTTATATAGAAGTTATCAGTATTGGGCGGACGTATTTTAATAGCAAACGTACATCGTTCTAATATCATAAAGTTGAGCTATGTGGTATGATCGGCTGAATGCTTTTAAGATGGTAATCTAACCTTATGGATTTGTTCGGGCCCTCGGGCAACAAGTAGATTAAGAACGCTTCTAATGACGTTTTTATCCAGTTGACCATCATCCAATAGACGACAGCTACTGCTTTTCTGCTCACCATTGCGGTCCGGTAGTGCGCAGGGTGTTGATAATGGTCTACTCGCAGGATATCCCGCTAGAACAAGAGGGAACCGGGAATTATGGGAGACGAAGAAAACGTTATGATGTCGCATGATTTGGTTTCTAAAGCTACTTCGAAGTGCAAAAAAATTAGAGGATATGAAGTTTTGAGAAAATATGTTTTAACTGAATAGAAGACTACAGACCTATATCGACTGCAATTACTACCTAGATAGGGTCCTGAAAGATTTTGGGGACGGAATTTTCGGGGTTTGTCCATCGGGGTCTTCTGTTGACCACAACGATTACAAAGATGGCACAACATACTACCTAAATACCACAAACGTACTACAAACGACCATTGTTCGCTGCATCTTTAAGTTTACTAATATATTCATTATAGTAGCCTATGATAAAGCCAAGAATTTACATTTATTTAAAATGAAGGATTCTAGCAATAAATCTGTACGCCTACGTTAGATGCACGCTGACCTCTGCGTTGGCGAAAGATCGCGTTAAGTTTGTCACTCTGGGCAGGCGCTGAAGAGACAAACCCGCAGCTAGCATCGTCGACCCCAGTCCCCAGGGTCAGCAAAAACGAGTAGAGTGTCGTCCGGTAAAAAATATAGTCCTTTCGCGAACTGCTCAGTAACGACAACCGACCACTCAGGAAAAGGAATCTTTCCGCTGCTATCGAATCTTTGGATCTGCGTACTGAGCGTTTGGACAACACAATTTTGCTCACGTATTAGTATCTTAAAGGTTAAATTAATCAAATGCGCGTTTTACCTTACGTCATACGGTAACTTTTCTAGAAGAACTCAGTCGTAACTGTACGGCACTTCTATCAAAAACGACAATCACATTCAACTACATGTCAGTCTTGGGAAACGTTGTATGAAGTGAGCAAATCTACTTCGTCGTATGTAAGGATCTATGTTAAAACTAGACCGCATACCAAACATTTGTAAATGTGTCGAAAAGCGACACGCCGAAAAAGATGAAAACCTACGTCTCCACAGGGAGATTTGCTTTTGATAGCGAGTACTTGGTAATAACTGAACTTGTATTTAGCTATTTGTGATAGTTCACTAATATTTGTGATAGTTCACTAATATTCTATTTGTGTGGAAACGAATGCCCTTCCATTTGAGTAAATGAAGGCTGTACTACAACCAACAGATACTACTATATCAAGGACATCCATATCTTACTCACAATGCTCTCGAATCTTTTCAACGTAGACTGCTTCCTCCGTGCACGCGTTGTCAAATCCCGTGGATTTCCTAAATTACAATGAGAAAAACGGACAGCACTGTGTAGCAAAAAGTGTGTCGATAAAATACAAAGTACTAAGGAGAATTGCTCAATTATATTTACTTAAAATCTAGACAATTAGTGAAAAGCACTAGTTTATTTTTTGGTAGGTCTACCGAAGATTAGTAATAGTTCAAAAAGGGATTTGATTAATTCATGAGAAATACAGGTTTTATACTGGCCCCTACGCCAACTAACAAATTAACTTGCCATAAACATAACCGTTTTTCACCGCAATGATAATAAAAATAGAGTTCCTTCTCATGTAGCTGTAATTTCATTATAACAGTAGACAAACGAATAAATGGTATGTATTAAGCTGTGCTGAGCAATGTTGTTACTAATCTTCCTATAACGATTTCTATAACGATCGTGTGCCTACCTTCCTTTAAGAAGTTTTTGGGCCGTTTGATATTGTTTTTCAGCAGTTTCTGCAAAAAAGTATCAAGGCGTTAAACGACCCTACCATGATCATGAAATTAAAATTCTCCAAATAATTTCCAAAGTTATAAAAACGCGGGACTAAGAACTATAAATCTGTACATCTATGCACACGTATGATCCAGTTATTAAAAAAAATATTTGTTACTTCCTACACTGTTTTCGGAGAAGTGCAAATGGGAAGGCTATACTTGCAGTGCAATTTTCGGGAGCGTACTTTTACACTATCTATGGCGTAAGGTGCGACAGAACTTTGTTGTATTCCAGTGTATCCTTAGTGATGAGTATATGCCATCAGTTTTTTGCGATAGAACTTGTTGCTGTATTCCAGTTTGTTTTTAGTGATGAGTACATGCCATCAATTTTTATGTCATTTAATTGGCGTGCATTTAACAAAATTCCGCCAAAGCTTCAGGGATCTTTTCCTGTAGCATGTTTTAATGATCCCATTTTATTGACGCGCCTTGCCAATGAACTAACGCCAGCGTCCAGACAAAAATGCTACGTCATTTGACATATTTGGTAAACAATTACCTCACAAGCCAAATCGCGCAGTAGCTGTGGACTTCACAAATAATGATTCCGCCACATTTTTGTGGAAACGATCACTATAGCAAATTTGTAACATCGCATTAATGTACCTGAGTCAGGGGTCAGATGTGCGCACAGCCGCTTCAACAGTTCCGCCCATTTAGCTTCTTTCTGTTGATGAATGCTCATGATGTTGTCATACGACAATCTCCAGGAGCTTCCCGAGCATTCGGAGCTTTCAAAAGAGAACTGTTTACTTCGCACAGTCTCAGAGAGCACCGTTGTCGACGCATTTCCTGTCGAGTCATCATTCCGCTGATCCCGCGCGCTTAGTTCTGATGTCTCAGACAACAATCGGATATTACTTCGGGACCCGCCGCGGCGGGCGCTCTTCGGTAAGCTCTCCGACATTTTGACCAGTAGTAGCGCCGAACTAGAAGTCCCCGTGGGAAGCTATCGTACTCTATTGCTGAAATAAAACGATCAAGTCTCAATACCCATCGCACGGTCTTTCCGTCTATTCACACGGTCTTTCCGGCTTTGTGCCGGATTCGCGAATGTTAGTGATAGCCTATACCTCTATGTTGTAGGCTCTCCCCAGTCACTACGATGGACATTTCCTCTACAAGCGACAATGTCCTTACATTATGTATCCTGTAACGTTCATTTATAGTGTTTGATTGTGTACGCACATTAGAGAAGTCATGGGAAATCTACTTCCCGTATGGTATGGTGTACTTTCCGTGAACCTTCACCCGGCGCCCTCTGGTGGTCAAGTGGTAGAACGCGCAGTAGAGATAATCAGTATTGGTAGAAAGCTCTGAAGGACAATGAACTCTTCTCCATGCCAATCACCTGTTCTGATTTGTTTATTGTAATGCTACTGTCTAGTTACAATCCGAAAAAATATTTGGACAGAACATAATGAGCTTTACACCAGTTTACCCGAGATCCAGTAAAATAAAACTAAAAGTGCTTTCAAATGTACCGCGACAACCATTTGTATATATCGGTGCGGTAAGCTATGATGTTTGTAAATAGAAGCACATCTGTTCAATGTGTGAACATTTCGAATGCACGAACCAGCGTTGACCATGTTAATTTCTTGGTGAGGCGATCGCGAGCAACCCACACTGAATGTGTGTGAAAGCAAATTTTTTTGTGCTATCAAAACAGTTTGCTTAATCATTGTAGCTGACGACCGACGTGCAAAAGCGAAAAGTGACCGACGTTTGGCTCCCAGGTGAGTTATAAACGTGGAGTGCACGATGGCCGATGACGAATTGGCGGCGATACGCGCGCAACGCATTGCACAACTTCAGGACGCTTCACCGGGTGCTTCAAATGAGGACTCATCAAAGCAAGATGCTCAGCAGAGGCAAGAGGAAATGCGGAATCGCATTCTTCAACAGGTAGAGAGCAATATAAAATATATGACTCCTTAATGAGCGAAAAAGTGGATACAATTGCTCTGAAAATATGGAATTATGCTTGTACTGATAAAATGTGCAACTCTTTTCAAAATATTCCATTTACATTCATTTTACGCTCTGTACTGTTATACGAGCTCATATGTAACCGTTAGACAAAATGGAGCGTCAAATCAGTAACACTAGTACTTCTTACAATATAATAAGCATTGCCTCATGGACAGTACAGAAAAAAAACAACAGCAACACAATATACTGGTCTCGAAAAGAGGATCTTTAGAACAATGTGGACATTCACAGTCGATTGAACTCTCTGTTAAAACACCGCCGAAATGTTATTAAAGCAATACAATTTTTTCTGTTTATCTTTTGATGAAGGTACATATAACTACCCAAAGGAAAATTACAAATCCGTGTTGCTCAAATTTGATATGTTTAATGTACAGGAATTAATATGACGATTCAGACCCAATACACTTTTTTGTTCACATTCGTAGTAATCAGCTTGAATATTCAATTGAGTTGACGAAGCGGCTACAGGTCTTTAGGAAATATATCTATTTTTATTATCATTAAACTTAATACCATGATCTTATTTCATAAATTACAGTTAAATGTATTGGTCCGACAATCAGATTTCATGTTTTGTATACATCCAGCGAACGATGCTTACACGGCGTGTTCTAAAACAGAGATCATATCGCATTTTATGTACTTCGTTTGACGTGGATGAAAAGTTTACCTTTTGGCTAACATTGGGACTTGATTAATGTTCTGATTGGAATTCATAGGTACGTTGATTGATTATTGAATATTTAGCGCCGTATTCTAATAACCCAAGGGTAAATAAATGCTCTTTTTATGTACTTTTGCTAACCCCTATAGCTATTGCCAGCATGTATATCCGCATCGCTAGTGCATTACAAAATTTTGAATTCTACGATAGAACCCATCATATAGATCCGCCCAAAGGCTTAATAATTTTCTGGAAACATTGAGATCGTTGTTTTCTTTTTATGTGCCTGGTAACTTTTCCATTAGTGTCAATATGATTCTCTTTGATAATATAATCATAACAGGCTCCCCATTTGTAGGTGTTATCTCAAGAAGCCCGTGCACGCCTGAGTACAATCGCGGCAGCGAAGCCAGAGAAGGGTGCAATGATCGAACAAATGGTTGTCCGGATGGCACAGATGAACCAGGGGAGACAGATCTCTGAACAGGTCAGTGTGATAAGAGCACAGTAACGGAAAATGTATAGATGCAAAAAAAGTTACAACCTTTTTTACAGTTATAAACAAGTATTTGCAATATATAATAGTGTCGAGCTTACGCTGCACCGTCAAATATATAGGACAGTATGTAACTTGCTTGTTTCACTGCCCGCTTGATGCAGGAACTAATCGGCCTCCTGGAAAAGGTTTCTGAGCAGACTCAGCGAAAAACAAAAGTAACCTTCAATCGGAGAAGAGCTGGACTCGACTCCGATGACGATGATTGGTGAACGCGATTGATGAATTGCTGCTGCTAAAAAAACCCTGAACTGAGAAAAAAGGGTCGGAAAAAACGCTGCATTTATATGTCGACGTCGCGTGCCCACACCTGTGCCAGCGCTATGTATCGCAGTTAACCATAATGCTATAAAGTGATGACGGGAAATAAACTAATTCTGCTTTTTTCGTACTCCTGATCGGATATTTGATCTACATCGTGGTAGATTAGTCAACTCACTATTTTATTCACTTATTTAGTGTCAAAAGCCATTTCGAGGGTGCCTAGATGGGCAAAGCGCCTTCGATTGGAGATTCTTTGCAAAGCAATCGCATACTTTACTAAAGCTCTGAGTGCTATTCACACACTAGAATGTAAAAAGCTTCAAATTACGTTTGAGGAAATTTTCCAGTTTAATAGTTATATTTTTATCCCGTTGTGAGAAATGGGTTCAAGATTTCAAGCAGAAGTAACTAATCGTCAAAGACACTAATTTGTTTTGCTTATTTTATCGTTTAATATCGTGCTTGTTTCTTTGCTTACTTCTTACCGTACTTGTCATATGACGTGACACTGCCTATGTTCTAACTTCGTGAGTCATGCTGATACAGGCTTGTGTATGAATAGTATTATCCATTTCCGTTTCGTACATAACACAGAATTAATGCTTTTAAGTACTGATATTGATGGCAGCTACGATAGCTTGTACCGAATGTCTTTTTTTTTGCAATACCATGTGGCACGAAAACTCAGAACATTTCGTATGAATCTAGACTTTTTATTTCACATGTAGATAAATATTGGCTTTAAATTAATTTCAGTGTTTTAGTATTCAGCGTTATGAACCTGGCAAAGAGATGAGCTTTTTTCATATGTAAAACAAACGAAAATAGCCTACGAGCCTAGGACATCAATACACTCAAACGTAAAAGAGTTCATTAGGTGTTTACAGTGTTTTATATCACATGAGCTTGCCTGTATAATATGCTTTTGGCTGATGAGCATGAATGCACACAACAAAATGTACAAAACAGTTTAGTTTTCCAGACACGTGTTAATCTATTCGCTTTAAATAATACCGCGATATATGTGTAAAGATGTGGGAAGTTTCTAAACTTTAGGACCATACGCACTACTTGAATTAGAGTTGATGCTGATCGATAACTAAAAAATTTCCGAACATCTCTACTAGCATTGGCTTGTTATTGCCTTCCTGATCTACTTAGAGTGACCAATGGTTTGTCAAAGTTACTCAACTGAGCTTCATGTCTGAAAACCTAATGTATTTTGTGTGCATTTATTGAGACCGTGAGGGCTAAAATCTTTCGATAATTATTAACGACCGTTATGTTAATGGCAGTAATAGGCCTCTAAAGCGGTAGCTGAAGTGCGGGCCGCAATTACGAAATACGGCCTTCGATAATGGGAAAAACTATATTTCCATGTATAGGTTCGTAACTAATCGACACTTTCGATTTCTCTGGTGACTCGATCTTGAGTTAAACAAAAAAAATGATAGCATAGCGAATATACACACAATATAAAATGCAAAACATTATTGCGCTTGCAATGGCAATTTACACTTGTAAATTGTAAATCTTGTACGGTTGGTTTGGGCGCGATTGGTAGCTTGCTATGGCTGAAGCCATGGCCAAACCGAAGTAATAGGTCAAACCTGAGATATACACGTTGACAAGGCAATTTTCTAGCTAGTATTTTTAACCATAAGGCAATTTTCTAGGGCCGCAATCAACTGCCTGGAGAAATCGCAAATCTAACTAGACTGCCTTTAGCAGAATGACTTTTTCAGCTTATATCGTATCAACAGTTTTTTACGCCTGTTGGTATGTATGTGAATCGATGTTTTGGAGAAATTCGATTTCTCGCAAGTTTCGCTTCAACGAAAGCTGTTGCGCGCTTTCAATTTTTCGAAAAATATATACCTAAGAAAGTTATATGAGGCCGATGGGCCAGGCTTCAGTCGCGTTACTATTTGTACGCCGTTATCGAAAGCTCTTCCGTTCCATTATGTACATCGAGTACAACACAAGCAAAACGCTCAAAGCGTACCAGCCACTAAGGTCAAACTTATCGGGAAAGACCACCTTGTTCAATAGGGCCGTAAAGATATAAACAAGGGCACCAAGCTGAAGGCGGATAATATTGTCCAACTTTTTGATGACCAGCGACGTGGCAATTCCGAAAGCCGCCGAAAGGACAATAGAAGCGCAGATGAACAGATTCAGCAGAGCAGAATCGCCGACGAGGTCGAAAGCTGTAACGATGGAAACGTCAGAGAGAGCAAAAGGAAATGTGATATATTGAGCTGTACGTTATGCGGTACGTCGTGTGATCCAATTTCTGGCTGACTAAAGTGAAGAAAGGTTGCTGTCGAAAATAATAGATATATGGTCAGCATATACTTTTTCGTTACACGCTCTCTCCTTTTAAATCAGGTGTATAAATTGTTAAGAGGGGAAGAAAACATGGTGCGAGAGATTTAGTAGGTATATATTGAGTTGCATAGAAACCTAACAGCAGCATTTATCACGTACTCAGTCTGCCGAAGTGGTACTTTGAGACGAGGAACGGAATGATGGACACAAGCGCTGAGCCAGAGTACAAGTGAAACTGTCTTCTCCAAAGTTCGCTATCACCTTCAGTTTTGAGAATCAGCTCGATGTAGACTCCGGCAAGTGCAGACAACAGTGATGAGATTGTGGCCAGAATAAGTGCTGGCCCCACTGCATTCATGAAATCATGAACGTGGTCCACCTAAGAAATGTGAGTTATCCAAATACAAAAATTGATCGGCGTGTTATGTTTATATATATTACAAATTAACGTAAGTGCCTGCTCCACTTGTGCGTTCAACACAAAATCAGCTAATATTTTTTTAATCATGGCAAACTATAAGTGATGAAAAATTAATACAGATGCATGTTATAGATCTCCCCCCGTGTTCAAACATAAAAATGGGTCGAAATTCATTCAAATATGTACAAGTATATGGTCGAACGAATAAAAGATAGTTCGAACCTACCTGCATAAGTGCAACGCTTACAACAAGGAAAACGGCTCCCACCCATTGAGCAGCAACGATCGTGTGCTTGAACATTACTCGATAAATAAACAAGAGGAAGATAAGCCGCATTTGAATGAGTATCATCCAAACAGGAGGTGATACGAAAAGTAGAGCTATAAAAAATATGTTGTTTGTGATGGCATAGATTACGCACGGCACAATAGTTCGAACGTCGAACTTTGTCAGAGGATTACCTCCACCACGACCAATGTGCAGGCCAAGTGCGACAATGGCTTTAATTAATTCGATGAGGAGTACCACCATGCAACTGTCAAGCGGATAGCGATCGTTATTGGAATCCTTCATGGCAAACGATACGACAAGTTTGACAGCATCTATACAAGCCATGGCGAAGCATAAGACAAGCGATGGAATACTCGTCAGAACAACTTCCCGAGATAAGGCGGTTTTTCCGGCTATTGAGTCCGATGTGACGGAGCATGCCAACTCGATGTCCTGTAGAGGCATTGAATTCTTCCGGCAACATACATTGACGACTGGGACAGATGATTTGCTAGGCTGAGTGAAGGCTTCATCTTCCTCTGTTGAGCGCGAGATCTTAATTGGTACTGGCACTTGAGTTGATCTGTCAGTGCTCAAATCGTCTACTACCATAGCGTGTGTTACGGCAGGGGCAGTGGTCGAGAACATTCTGAAATCAAATTAACAAGACGTCCATTACCATCAAATTGAGACAAGTATGATCAATACGAAGACTAACTATTTCTCAGGGATTCATTTCGAAGTGAGGTTTAGTTTTCGAATTGAAAGTAACATCGTTCAAGTAAAAACAGGGATAAGCAAGTTGTACTATATGCACTGTCAAACAGCCTACCATCTCTATGTGCTTATAGCAAACACGTCAACTTGTCACCATATATTCTACAACACAATTCAGTTTTAATATCTGACCATTAACGTTTTTCGATATCGCTTAACAGAAAATAAATAATAGAATTTTTGCGCTTTAGTGTTTAGGTCTGACTCAGACAGCTGTCATGGATACTCATGGATGCGTTGTTTCGCGACATGAGACGATCAACGTTCTAAAAATGATGACATGCCTGAAATTAGTCTATAACAGCTATGGCCCAGACTAAAACACGACACCATGACCTCGGTGCCTGGCAGCTTCTTCTAGGTCTCGAACCACGCGATACAGACAGCTGTAACTGCCCGACCCTGATTCTCGTTTCGGGGTCACTGGCTGCAGTTCTTCTCTTTTGCATGACGCAGTCTTGGATGTCGGCCCGTGTCTGGCTATCAATGTTTTTTAGACGGCTACCGCTACGGCTCCGTTTCGTGCACACCGATCGACGTGTTCGGTACACAGGCAAGGGCAGACCTAGCATAGAAAATATGGTCACACAGCGATCCTATGATAGCGATATTGTAATTAATAATAGCGCCATACGGGGAGTATATCTGCTGGCCCGGCGATGCGAGCACGCTTCTGTATGATCCCCTGTGTCTACCCAACAACTAAATCCAAAAATTCTACCCCTAACAGTTGCTACTCCGTTCTACATATCGAATCGTAGTACAGTAGAGTCGTAGTCGTTCGAGTGGGAATGGTACTGTCGGGTTACTAACACTGCTCAAAACAATCGATCATCTGTTCAACCTTCTCACCTTTCTCTGTTTGTACGCCTATGGGTGAGGGGCTGTATGTATAGTCATTAGCCGCGTTCACGTAAGCGCCTCTGTGCACATGCAACACGAAGATGGGTGAGAGACAGAGAAGACCACCTACATCGACGAAAGCCCGACATAATTGCGGAATCCTTCTGTGTGTTCCTTTTGTGTGTTTATCACTTCTGGAACACCTCTGATACAATTTCTTAATGCTAAGCAACCGGCAACGAACGTCAATCTCTCGCTGCTACCTTTACTGCAATTTGTGGGAGGAGCCAGCCGCTCGGTGTACGCCTGTGCATATACGATCGACTCGTTCAGTCGCGCAGTACTCACGACACGAGTAGACGTCGTACCAGTGTTTATTGCGTCCCGTTCCTTTACCTCACCAGATTTTTCCCCCTGTTCGCCACCGGCAACTACGCTACCGGTGCAGATTGAAAGTCTACCTTCAAGTTGACTTCGTCTAAGCGCTTGTCGGTCTGCCTGTCTCTTTCCCGTGTGCGTCTGAGCGGAGAAGGTAGACAACTCAGGGCTGGTAGGAAGAACAGCCTGCGGCGGGCACCGACGTGTGGCGCTCCGATCGTCGTCCTCACCCATCAGCCTCTACTCAAATACAGGACAGAACAAGAACCTGCTCAACGGTTGTGGCGGTTTGATATCCGCTGGCCTGTCTGTGGCTCTGGCGCTCTAGGTTGGGCCGTTGTGGACTGTGGAGAGACGGCCAACACAGCAGGCTTGCACGTACCTGGGTCCTTCGTCCGATAGTCCTTATCGTTGTTGACGTGTTGCTGCTGGTCTTCGAGGCTCTTTGCTTCATCTCGATCATTCGTCGAGTGTAAGAGCCCAATTTGGTTAGACGGTGCGTGTAAATGTGTGTTGGTGTCTGTCTCGACGAGTGTGTCGGTGAAAGAGAACGACGAGTTGTTCGGTGCGCGGTGCTTGACGGCTTTCAGCCAGCGTTCCCGCCTTACGGATACCAAGACGCCGACGGCCTCTACGGTCACTGTGTCCGTTCTGCTACGGCTACTACCCACAAGTTGGCCAGTGGCTGTCGTCCGTTTCTCTTCATCACTCAACTCGTGTTAAGCCGCGCAACTGTCATACATTTATGTTGGCGGAGCTCGAGGCCATTAAATTCGTGGCCGGCCGCCTGCTCAGTCCGCGCCCCGTGCTCTTGCGTCACTCGGTGTGCCGAGTGGCGTTGATGTTTGTGTGTGTGTGTGTGCTGGGGGGTATCGTTCTTTAAGTCCCGGCATACCCCCTATTCATAGCAATAGTCAGCAATACTAGTCGGTAGTCTAGCTGGGTGACTGTGATGTCAAGATGGCGGCGCGCACCGCGAGAGGAACCGTGAGGATGGTGAAGGCCGCCACCCCGAGCCGGGAATTATTTGTAGCCGGTGGTGTTATTGCCGCTGGTGGCAGCACACGACATGCGTCATCTTTCGGTGAAGGCAACTGAATTACCAGTTTATAGAAAGCTACTGGTCGGTTATCCCATCCGCCTCTCTTTGTAAGTGCGTGTGTGTCTGTTTGTGAGTTCGTTGTAAGTGATTTGCGAGTCGGGCTAATTTGTGAGGTAATCTGCTTAATCGTCACGAGCGCCGATGTAAGCCTGAACGGAGTGTTCGCGCTTTTTTGTTTCGTTTGTGTTCGTGAAGTGTTACCACTGCCCGTGTAGGGTCTGACAACCTGATACTCGTTCGTCTTTGTTTAAAGAACTCCCTCCACGCAGACGCGTCAACATTTGCCGACGATGCGAGTAGACGTTCTCCAACTACTTCAGGCAATACAGCAGCAGTGGCAGCAGCAACGACGACGACAACGACGCGAAGTAGCGCAACAATCAGAATTGGCGAATCAACTTCGACCAGGTATTGTTGTTTCCTACAGAGAGAAGCCACTCGTGGCCAAGACTAGCGCCACGAATATATTTATTCCGGTGTACCACCGGAACCGCTTCTGGATGCCAGAAGCGCAACTGTCCGGGGGGTCGACTGCCAACAAGTGACAACATTGCGACGAGAAACACACGGATTCTGTCCTGGAGAGAGGTTTCGAACGTGGAGTGGTAGCATCGGAAAGACAACAACCGCGAGTTACAATGAAAACAAAGTGCATTAGCAGATGATTACAAAAAACCGCAGCAACGCGAAATAGTTGCATCAACAACCATATTCACAACGGACACCGTTCGAAAAAGTCTCTTTGTATTGGGACTGATATTTCCACCGTGGTGGTGTTTGCAAGGTTCGCCTGTGCATTGTGCACTGGTGGAGCAAAGAATTTTCGAGGTCACCCTTCTGGTTGTCAGAAACAGCTTCAAGGATACCCTAAACTCCACAATTTACTTCAAGAGAACGAGGATTTCGACATTCATATCGAATACCGTTAGCTGAGCACTCTGCAGCACGAAAAGTTGGCTACGATCGAGTTGGGCCGAGGAGAAAACGGCGAAAATAGCGCCACTCATGATGACGACGGTGAGCACGGCACCGACGAGCTGAGGCGACGCGGACGCCGGCGGGCAGCGGAACAGTGGAGAATCCACAGGGGTAGGGGTCCGCGACATTCCGACCGGCAGAAACTTTCCACCCCCCCGGACTCACCCAGAACGACGATTGCGATTCAACGTCGACGAAACGGGAACAAGGCACCGAGGAAGAGGAGGAGTGAGCCCAGTCGACAACAACGGGCCCTGGCCGGCGCGTTGGACAAACATGGTGTTTGGACGATGCCCCTGTTTCAAGGGCGAGAGCGAGGACGTCCAAAGCCTCGATTACTCGCACTGCACACTCGATGAGGTCCCCAATGAGGTGGGTACTAGCGGCAGCTATGCGGGAGAAGGTAGGCTAAGTGAGGTTCGAGTGATTTCACATCCGACTGTCACAGACAGACCAGCCGCATTGGCAGGTGGCGTGGGACAAACTTTGACAGTCGGTGACAAGTGTGACGACAGCCAAACGACGATTGGTAGAGTGACAGACTGCCACAGAGCTAGTCGACTAATTTGAGGCGTGCTGAGTAATAAATTGAAGTGGAGGGAGCAGAAAGAATACGGAAAAAACCAATAGGTCAGGGTATCTTTTTTTTTGCATTCTAGAGGTTTGACATGCATTTGCGTGATTCGGTGGGCTAGTGTGCGTGAGAACACACGTTTAAAGGTTCTAGTGAAATCTGCTGTATGTTTGAATGATAAATTTCGGTACGATTATAGGACTTTCCAGTGGGCATTTGAACTGCTTGAGCTATTTTGCAGAGAGAATCCTAGTTTGTTACCGAGGACACACGCCCTTGAGATAACGTGAAGGTAACGCCTGGGATTTCAATTTGAGTCTCGTATACGAATCGATGGGGTCTCTATGCATGCAGGTTTGGTAATTGATGTAACGAGGCTTACTTTGCCTGTGTCCTAAAAGCGAACGTAGATTTTCGAGCTCTATAATATTGGATACAATGGCCACATTGAAATATGACTATAGTGTCAACGATATGTAGTATTCTGATCATTTTTTCGTAGTTGATGTGTGGATACGTTCCATGGAGAGGAACAGAGAACTGAAAAGGATCCCCTTTAAGGGATTTAATGACACTTAGGCACAGTTGATGCCTAGCATTTACCTATCACACTTTGCGCACGTATAGCACAAACAATTTATTATGATGCATTCAACCCTCTCTCTTTGAATTCAAGTCTATGACGCAATCGCGCTCCCTCATATTCACCCCCTTTGGCGAATCCTTTCATTCAATAGCCACACGTCATCCCAGGATCGATTGGCAAGCTAGCCTAGCCATCGCGAGACAGACCGGTATAAACTTGTGCAGATACTACCATTACAAAACCTTAATTCGATATGGTATTTCTATCTGCTTCCCGGACACGAGCAAAGCTATCGCGCCGTTAGCCGGAGTGTTGTTACGTCAGATCGCCGAATCTAAATTATACCGAAGCGAGTGTTATCACATCAAGATTCTCCTGCAGAAGGTGTTTGTTCAATCGATCTTATGCCGTGCGTTCATCATATGTTTCAGTCTGTCTTTTGATGTAGCTGTCGTAGAATGCGGCACCTGGACAGTCTGTTAGAGCACCACTTTCTGGTATTCACTTAATCAGACCTTGTTGTATGCATTCACGACGATGGATGCACGTGGATCCTGTGACGGACCTGAACGTTGTAAGTCTACCACAGCATGTCAAGAAACTTGCGATCTTGCAAGTTTCTTGACACAAAGCGTAAGAGGAGTAACAGCGTTTGCTCATATGTACTACGACAAAATTACGCATTTACCACACTAATCGATGTCAGAGTTTCAGTATTAAAAGCGTCAGTTTTTCCACAACACCTTATAAAAACACAATTTCCGCCGACTGCCAAACCGATTGCAGCTAGCTGGAAGATTCGAGTACATTAAACTCGGTCAATTTGCTTTGAACTGCACCTCACCAATAAATGTTAGGGCATGTCGACAAACAAGATTTGTCAGTGGTAAAGCAGTCGGGCAACGGATGGGTACAAGCCTTAGTTTTACGCCCTATTTTGTATAGGCACGATGATGCAGTACGTCTTGTTGTCCAATCGACGCTTGTGGATGACAACTCATTTGAGAAGATTGCGCCCTTTTACTAGCCGTTGTTCGTGTCTCACTCGGAAGAAATGTGTGGATGCTATTCGAGCTGGAGCTATCCTTAGTGAAATATGGCGGGAATGCTTCCATTAACAATATAGTGTTTTCAGTCGAAGCTGATAAACGATATTTTGAAGTGCGCATTTCGGGTGGAAGGTGAAGGTCGTGAGTTTTGGCACATATTATGATTTGTGGCTTCGTTCATTCGATAGGATGCTGGCTAAAATTTAGGTATATAGTCGATTCTTCACATTTCAGACCGACGCAGTGGGAAAGCATCACCAAAATAAACTGAATGTTTTTGCCTCGCAAGAGCAAAATCCATCTTCAAAACCTTTTCGATCGCACAAGACGAATATGAATGAAAGGAATTATTATTATGCTAATGCTGTCGAGCCTTTTAGCTTTCTATAGAGAGCGATTTGATTACCACCGGTTAGCACACTGAGGTAGCCAGCTCCTTCGTCCCAACGCTGACGCATTATACAGACTTAAATTCCATGAATAAACGATGCGCGAGGCGGCACGTTGTATAGTAAAATAAGCACATATCGAAGCTCAACAAACGTATTGATAACTGCTTTAACCGTTTTTTCAGTTAAACATCACGTGCCTGAATAGCGTGTTGCAAAATATGGAATGCACATACTGGACCGCTTGCAGGGTTAACCAGTACTAAAATAATTATAACACCTTGGAACCCAACGGAATTATATCTCTACAGACGAATGAACTAGGTTTATCGAAGACACAAACTAAGCTGCTACTTTGTAGATAACGGGTGAATTGCATTACAGCCATACCGGTATCATCAATATGTACAACAAATGTATCGTATATCGTCAAAACAAAGTAGACATTAAAAATGTATCAGACGCTATATGTCTTACTGTCAACTATATTACCGTAAACATCATGTGCAACTGAGATACGAGATTCGAGAAATGTGCTACAGCAAGATCGCACAAGAAAGAGTTGGTTTTATTTAGATATTGTAACATTCCGACCTCAACTGGATGTAAGCACGGAAAAGGAACACATTATTCACCGTTTTTCGCACGTACTTTGTTTCGACTGACCGGTCGCAATGCTTCTGAGATCATGATCATATTAACGTTGAATAAAACATTATAATGCACTGACGACGGAAACTTTCTGTCAACAACGATACTCTGACCGATTGCCACGGATGTGAACTTTAGAATAAACTGGGCCTAATGCTCTTAATTATTAGAAGTGCTCTAGTGTAAATCAAAGGCTACATACTAGTACAATACCTAAGTTTGGGTACCACTACGAAGCTAGAGCTTTCAAGGTAGAAAAACAGACGTCTTACTTTATAAACAAATATATAATAAACAAATTTATAATAAGCTGGCTGTACACTTCCGTAATAATTTACGGCAATGCTAATCCGCAAGAATGCAATGTTTTAGTATATCAAACGAAAGTTTATCACAGATACGCGTGCTATCTAAGGTCCCTGGGATCTTTGGGCTTAACTGGCTAGTTTAGTTTTCCACCAACGTTGGTGGTTGACTTCATATTTTTGTTTAGGAGAGAAGTAATATCATTTAGGCAACATTCATTTTTTCATGTAACAGCCAGGAGAGCCTATTCTTAGTAACTTTGGAAGGTTGTAAAATACATTAAAAAAGTGTTATCAATGGTAAACAACAGCAAGGTAAACTTCTAGTGCTTGACGACAAATGAGACAAAATAAATTTGCATCTAAGATGTGAGAAAGAATGTGTAGAAATTCAAGTCCCATAGTATTATACTCAGGCTAAGGACAAAGTAGAATAGACTGCGGTAGTAGCTTAAGTTAGTCTGGACAATATTCGCTCGAGTGATTTGCAATATGTTGTTAAGGATCTGACGATATGTCGTTCAGAAATATGTCGTGGGAAATCGATAGTGGAACATTTCCATTTACGGGGTCTGCGTGCATTAATAAGAATTATTTTTGACGAGAGAGATACTACGGACCATGTGTGCATTTTAAGCTTTATGACCTCGAATTTTAAGAGAAAAATTATATAAAAAAAAAATACCATTTCACCTATTTCATGAAGACGAAATTCTATGTCTATCAACAAAAGAAAAAAGGTTTGAACATTAGTGCAATACTTAACTCATTGAAATTGAACAAAAATTGGAGTTAAGTTTAAAGCTCATCCAAGCAAATGCGACAGACGCATGGCTAATTGGCAAATTGGACGACTGCTTGTCAACGCAGTTAATTAAACGCACATGAATATTAGCGAAGATTATATCAAAGCTGCAGTTAGAAGCAAACAGGTTTCAATCGGGTCCGATAAAGAGTTTGACTTTTTCGCGAGCTTAAAAAAGCTGCACTGCATGAATTCGCCGTAAGAATCTTGCCAGTGAATGCGTCATTCTTTTGCATCTGTCGTTACAGATCTTCAATTACGAGCGCACGCTACAGGAGCTCTGCCTAGACGCTAACCAGATCGGAGAGCTGCCCAGACAGTTGTTCTATTGTCATGCGTTGCGCCGGCTCACGTTTCAAGACAATGATGTACAGCACTTGTCGGCTGCTATTTCGGGACTCACTCAACTGGTCCAGCTCGACCTTAGTCGAAACAACATATCGGAGGTGCCGGAGTCAATACGAGGATGTAAGTAGGCAATTAAAATGTTGCCGTATCGCGCTTGAAAATTAATTTGTCCCTGGATGCTTAGTTTGCATGCGTTTTATTTTTCCAGATACGAAGAGGACGATAAGCGTTTCACACCAAAAGCAGATAACAAATCTTCCGCTGCAAATTTGTGCATGCGAAAATTATGCTCTACGTTAAGGTTAGATTACTTCTATAGCTGACTAGACAAGACAGCAACCTCCGTTATGCCTCACGGAAAACAGCTGGACGTCGGCAGGATTGGGTTCTGCATGTGAGCTTTTCTTTTCTCGCCGTGAAGTACCATGAGTCCATCTTGCTTGCTATTATGACAGACGAGTGTCAAAGTAAGCTGCGTGACCATGACACGCCTTTACGGACCAATCGGTTCACCTCATACGTGTAGACTACACTTTACCACTCGGCCACTCTTTCGTTCTCACCGAAAGAAGTCAGCTAGTAATGTGAACAACGGCAAACCGTGGTAGCAGTCTCTGCTGTTAATACTTGCGCTACTGCTGAGAGCTGCCTCTGTTATTTTTTCTGTCGGGAAGACGAAGGATCACATCCACTACGTCGGCACCCGCTGATACTATGGGAAATGAGCTGTCCAAGTAGCAGCGACGTTTAGCTCGGGGCTAAGCCGACACACCTGCGACGCCTACGACAACGAACGCCAGGGCAAATGCGGTGACTTGCCGTCGTTTACGTGATGCGTGCGCTTTATGAGTGGTCCTGCTGTTTGCCGCCGACTCCTTCGTGTATTCTCTGTTACTCTTCTCTCTCTCTCTCTCACACGCACTCTCGCTTTCCTTCATTTCCGTTTGCCTCTCCCCTGTGCGAAATGACTTTTCGTTTTTCGGCGGAGTAGGCAGGTATTTAGTTGTAGCAGTAATGGTAGTGGTAGGCGGTTGTGTCTTCGGGACCCTCATCGTTTCGCAGCGGTCTCGCCAAAGGTCTTAGTGAGGTATTGCCGACAACAATCAGGAACCTGCTCGCATTAGCGGCAGGACCAGTATCTGTAGGACCATTATGTAAAAACACGCCCGTTTGAACCAACCGTGAGACTATAAGGCCCCGAGGCCTGGCATTGTCGTCTGAAAAGAGATGGTGAGAGAGAGCGGGAAAAAGGACGCGAGAGAAAGAAAAATATATACGGCAAACTGTCGAACTTAATTGACGTTGACGCCGATTACCTTTCGTGTCATCATTGCTTGCCCTTTGGGAACTTTCACGTGCGTGATACACTGCGAGAGTGCACCCATAGGCCGGGAGTGGCTGGTGGACTGGTAAGTATGACTTTCTCGTCGTGGAACTTCGTTTGTTTGTGACTTGGCAAATGTCCGGAGATCGCAAGAGGTGACTGACTTTGCCTTTCTTTAAGTCGAACTAAAGGTCGGAGGAAGCTTGAACGCGCTAGTGAGAAGGGGGCGGAGGCTGTATTCTACTGTAAGAAGGAAGGGGGTGCCGGAGTTGTTTAAGTCTTGACCGCGACTGACCGCCAATGACGTCGTTGTTTGTAGAAGGCTGCTGTTAATTCGCATTGGTTCCGCTGCTGTTCCTTTGCGGTCGCTTGTAAAGCGAAGATATGTCTGTTCCTGCTATTCCTGGATCTAGCAAGCTCGCAAACTGGTTAAAGCCACCGGCCGAGGCTCTGGCAGTTCGGAAGGGTAATAGGGAGTGAGGGATGAGAATCGATGAAGGTGCAAGGAGAAGGGCGCGAAGGCGGACTTTGCGTTAGAGCCTGTGGAGACGCTCTACGCTGTATATACGGGATGGAAGGGCTCGGCGGTGGACGCCGCTCCCATCTCAAACTCTTTGATTCCCCGAGGGCCTTGCTAACAATCAGCGGCTGCCCTCCTGCCGCTGGAAGCGAGCATGAAGTATAGCGGGGGGAGGTGAGAACCAGTGGCGAGGGGGTCTGGCTGGCCGGCGATGGGACGATGAAGTGAAGTAGCGTGCCCGGAGCGGGAACTGATGCGTGAAGAGCGTGCCACAGGTGAACGACAAGGTCGAGTGGTACTAAGCTAAAGTGAGAGAGAAAAGAGAGGGAGCGAGAAAACCCTGTGCTTTCGTCATCTCTCTATCTCTCTTCAGTTTTCCCCGTGTTCCGTTTCTCAGAATGACATCACCCGCCAACCAACCATCTAAGGCCAAGAAATCTCGTGGACGGTTCTTCGGTGTCGGGGTCGCGACGATGGATGTGGAATATCTCTTCTCTCGTGAAGCGATGCGAAGCCTCATGCTCCTCTGGCTTCATTGCTCCCTCTCGCTTGCTCTCTCTATCCGTCGTCGCTTTCTCACTTTCGCACTGTTACGATCGGTCCTTTACTACTACCTACCATTTGGGGCGCCTTGGTCGACTCCAGTGAGCTCGGACTAAATTTTTGAGGGGACGCACTATCCCGCACACTAGACGAAAGCTCAAATGGCGTAACCGCCTAAATCCTCAGTAAGATATACGAGGGACCGCTACTCGTATATGAGAGCCGTTTGCGTTGCTTATAATTTAAGATCTATGGTCCCAGGATTTTCATGTGGATGAGTGCTAGTCAACAAGAAGAGTGGATGGTCATAGGACGCACTATCTGAAGGTAGTGTGTATGTTTTTGCGGTTTACGGGTATTTTTCGTGTTTTCGTCCTTCTTACACATACTTTGGTATAAGGCCGTCTATGTCCGGTGTTGATCATTGCTGTCGATGAGGTTATTGGGGAAGCGGACAAAACTTGATTGCGCTTCATCCGCTTAGGATCGACAAACGAGGTGACCAGTAACCTATAGTTGAAGCGTTTCCGAAAACAAGTGTGTGGCATTTGGCAAACTGTTTGATATTAAATGCATCGAAGAAGAGACAGATCTTAAATGTTTTTAAGCATATTTGATGAACATGAAGACTAGCTTTCTTTCTCTCCCTTTCTCTGGTCTTTTTTTGCTCTTTGGTTTTGTGGGCCTACTTTGTTAACAATGCCTCACAAAACAACGGCTCGACCTCGATTACAGTCTCTCAACTACTATGATTTTTAATATTTGTCCCGCAGACGGATCCTCCATCTTCCAACGCTTCGGTTTTCGATTGAAGCAATTCCATCTATCCATGGCGTTTATTATGTTCAGAATTCAATTGAATAAAGCGTTATTTAGCTTTTCCTAATCCAGAGAGTACAGCATTTGCCTTCTGATGCTTTCCGGATCTCTTTCACATATTTTCATATCTCTAAAACTTGGCGCTTTTCTCAACCATCTTTGCAGCTCATCCACCTGTAAGAGCCTGTAATTCCCTAAAAGCGCTAATGCCGAAAATCCCATACAAGTTGCTCAGACAATGAGAGGTGCGAAGTGGCCAAATACAGTTGCATGATACTCGATATTCAGCTTATCATTGCCTTGCCTTGAAAATACTTAGCCATCAGGCTGGAGCGGTATTTATACAAAGGCCCTGATGGTGCTAAACTAAGAACGCAATTATCAATGAGACAAACAAATGTGCTGTTATTTTTATTTGCAATTTGGTTAGAGGAGGCGACATCTAATTTAACAAATGTTACACTGATTAAATGGAAGTTGCTATAGTAGCTATGTTTACTTATCAAGATGGAATATTCGAGAGTCGTTTTGCGCATTTAAATGCCGCGAATCTTGGACTTCAGAATTGCCAAACAGCGGCCTCGACGTCGACTTCCAATAACCTTTATCAATACCGATCGCTACTTACTTATCGCAGCAGAGCATGGTTATTTCTAGTTGTCAAATCTATTCAGAGCGTCGCCTAAAGGAATGAGCATCGCCGGAATCGAATGGAAGAAGAGACATTATTCATCCGTTTTTATTACTTGCCTAAAACTGGCTAGAACACAGCTTGAAACTGCGGTTGAGCAGGCCGAGCTGCCACTAAGGCCAACATTTAGAGTTATGGGTTTCGGAAGTCTCCTTACGAACGTTTCGACATCCAATGTAAACCATTAAACATAAAAACGTGAACTAAATGTCTCGTTTTAAATAAAAGCAGTAGCGCGTAACGATTCTGAATTTGAATCACAACTGTAACCTTTTGTGAATTTTTGTCTCTATGTTATAGGAAGTATCCTAATTCGCATCACGTTGAAGTAGGCTATGTCGCTATGCTGGGAATTGAACATCACGATTCAGCACGATCAAGTTCTTTAGCTCTTTAAAAAAATAACACCTGGACAAGAATCAATAGAACCCTTTCTGTGTGAAGTGATGACATTAGCATATATTAGTTAAAAATCTATGCGCATTTCAGAACAAAATGTGAAGTAGGTGAAAAATAATCGATATCAGAGATTTGCGCAGTGAGAAGATAGGGCACAAAGCGTATTTCTTTTTGTGAGGCCAACCAATACAGCGCTCTATACCTGTGGCGTTCAACAACCCGCCTGTGACGTAATAGCTGGTGACGTATTTGCTTGCGTCTTTTGTTGCCTCATATTTAGGTAAACTTCTGACCTCGGTCGATGCGTCGGTAAATCCGATCTCAAAGCTTCCGGAAAGCTTCACACAGCTCGTCAATCTCGAAGAGCTCTATTTGAACGACACCCTACTCGAGTCTCTCCCAGTAAATCTCGGACGGCTGACTCAGCTGCGCATCCTAGAGTTACGGGAGAATCATCTAAAAACGTTGCCAAAGTCAATGGCACGTCTAACACAGCTCGTTCGCTTGGACATTGGACAAAATGATTTCGTCGACATGGTAAGCGACAACGAACTGCGGATACAACAAGTCGAAACGCAAGCTAAAATTTAGTTTTGTTGATTTTCTTACAAAGCCTTCTATTTTTATTAGCTTTTGTGATTTACAGCTGAATTTTTAGCCATAAACGGATAAACTGAAAGTCGCCCTTACTACTGTGTCGTTCCCGAAATATACTGAAACAGGCTAAATGCTTAAGTGGACCAATTCGTATAATCTTTTTCCACGCAGTCTATGGTAGATTGAATGTACGAGATGCTTCGGTAAGGTTATATTTGTCTTTGTTAAAAATGATTCTTCATTTGATGAACCGTTTGTCGGCAGACTTCGTGCAGCACTGTGATTATATATGTATGTATGTGTGTATGTTATGTATGTGTATATGTGCTTATGTATGTATATGTGTATGTATATATGTATAGGTGCATATATGTATGTATGTATGTGTACGTGTGCGCAGGCATGTATGTATATGTGTGTGTATGTATGTATTGTGTGTTTGTGTGTATGTATGTGCAGCAGACCTTGGCAGAACGACTGACAAGACTTTGCGTACCTTGTTTGATTGCTTGAAAAGCGCTTTGGCTCTAGTGCCGTGCAGCACGGCTGACCTATACATAGATGCAAGTTGCGATTTTTAGAAGCGGCTTGTAAGGGCGAACGCGTTAATATCGAGCGCCAATTTCTAGATTGCAGCGTACGTAAACAATTGTGCCTGCAAAAACATCTCAAATCGGCTACGGCATGTAAATATTCTTAGGTGAGCAAGAAATTACCGGATATACCCCCTTGTCGATTCTGGCATTGGAATGGAGAATAAGACAACACATTGGTAAAATGAAACCATAGATGATCAGATTTACCAAGCTTGCAGTTTGAATCCTTAATTTTCACGACTTTAGAGCAATAGTGAGTCGCTGCATGGTATAGAGTAGCTTGCTCAGGTGGTGATTAAGCAGAACAACGCGTTAAAGGCCAGGTGCGTTTCTGAGAAGAAAATCAGGGGTTTAATTAGATTTTAGGCATATTGTAGTGCCATATTTCTTATTGAGCAAATCATTTTTTGTCATACAGCACCTAAGCGACAGACTGTCAATTGCTCTTAATCTTTTTTGAAAATTTAATCAAGTATTTGTAAGGCTGAAGGCTTTTAGCGTCTGCGTCCCTGTTACAGGCCCATGCCTCTGCAAAAACGGCGACGAGTAAGGATGGAGAGTAGTACTGTTGACCACAATGGTTAAACATAATTACACTGTGTGCTAATATAGGCAATAATTCCGTAGAAATTGGGTTTCAATTGGGCTGAAGTTTGTACGCATGACCTTGCTATGAATAGGCTGTTGCTTTAATTGTTTTGTCATCGAAGCAGTTAAAATTACTACCTCTGAAAAATTTACAATTCAAACTCAAATTTGCTCCAAGTCTAACGGAATCTTTGACACAGTTTTACCTGTCACTTTACTATTATTTTGAGGCAGCTTTATTACTATTTGTTCCTAGACTCAATACGCTTTTTGTCGATAAAAGCGGCTACAGATTGTCTAAAGTGAGTCTGTCCTTATAATACGCTTAAACGAAAGTTAACCTGTGATTCGTGCCAAGTTTTTGCAGTATATCAAATAACCTGAATTGCCGAGATGGTCATAAAATTCACAGGTAAAGCGACCATTGTAAGTGGTGTCGGGTGATGTCTATTCTCCGTAAACGGGCAAATTTTGATGGGGAGCATTCAGCGACGACCATTGGCATTCGTTTAATCCTCCTTCTTCCTCAGTTTGTTTGTCCAATAATTGTGCCGGGATAAGGGAGCCGGGAACGATGGGGGATCTGCAAGATGCGAGACCTCATTTGGGATGTTGGAGGCCGCGTGCGTAAGTCGGTGTAACAATGGACGAGTAGATAGACACAGGCTGCCGAAATTAATAGGAAAAAGGTAGAGGCATACATTGGCGAAATGGTAGGGGAAAAGCAAATTCATGGCTATATCCAGGGCAAGAAGAAGCGTATTTTTGAAGCATCCACACCTCTTTTCCGTATGTCCCCAGCCATATCGAGCAATGGATTTTGTGATGTTTTACGCGCGTTCCTGTCCTCTCCTTTTCGGTGAGGAATACGGAATTAGAGGGGCAACAGATCGGAAACAGAAATAGGGAGAAAAATAAGGCGAAAAATTGATAAGAAAAAAATAATACTGAATTTCTATCGATCATGAGCACCACTGTGCCTAAACTACTCTCGTGCTTCACCGAATTTGCCGCTCATTATCCATAGCCCCAGGGTTTATGCTAATTGATGAGCTGCCTTTTCACATCCAGTTGAATCGATCTCTTCTGTCTCAGTCCAATTTGGTACAATAAATTCATCCACCACTTCTATTTATATTTAGGTAGAACTGCACGAAAATTTCACGGTATTATTTTCTTTTTCGCTTCGCATATCGTGATTTGCTGAATATTCCTGTCAATATTCTCATTGGAGACTTTTAAAGACCATAGTTGTGCTGCTCTCTATTGTAATACTTGTTGGTACGGAACAAAATGTGAGACACATAGATCAGGTTACCGATCGGAAATTGATCTATTTGCCATTCGAGAGAATACCGGAACTAGTGATGTTCACAACAGCCAGTTGTCACACTATAGGTTCATTGACTGCTAATGTTAATTATAACTAATGCCTAATCGATGATGAAGTTCGTGGTCCCGTTTTGTTGTAAAAATCGTGTTGACGACTCTGGGTGAAACTATTCAAATTCTGAATAATTACCTCATTGATTAATTATCGATCAAGGTTTTCCTTCGCAGTATAGATGAGAGTTATTTGAGAAGGACTTGAGTTTTTTTTTTAAAAAACGCTCAAGGAACACCAGAGTGAATTGTTTTTATCGAAATAATTTGAGGGCTGACCATCAGCCAGCATTGAGCATCCACGGCACCGCTTTTTACATTGCCCTGTAAGATGGATAACCCCATATAAATGTAAACAGGCAACGGCAAGGATTGAATCCGAGCACCCATCTACGGGTCTCCTTCGGTCGCCTTAACGCGCACGCGAATGCACCAACATCACCGAATTCGACAAGTTGTTGTTACTCATTGGATCCTTCTATTCGTTATGCGACAATTCAAGCAAAGATTTTTCACATGGTCAGATGGCTTGTTTTTCTTTCATCCCTGGATAACAAGAGCATAAAAAACTACAAGTAAAAATCGAGCATTCCTTCACGTTATATCTGTTGTAAACCTTTTTTCCGTCGAGTTTGTACGTGCAAAAGATGCTACTAACAACACATATTACTTGTTCTATGGTAGCGTTCTATTTAGTCATACTTGAAATACAAGCCAGTGGGATTAAGCTAATGATGTATAAACTCTTACTTGTTCTTAATTGCACTGATTTTGGCCTGTAATACGACACAGCGATTTTCGTTTAGAGAACTCCTTATTACAGAACGCGCGATTGCGACGAACTGAAAGAACTATCCAGCTCTTTGGTAAAAAATTGTTTTTCTTTACGAAGTCTTGTTGCTGCACCTATCACCACTGTCACCACAACATCAAGCAAGCTCTACAAAATTTCCGCATGATATGAAAGCTACATAGCTCACTTAATGTCACAATGCAAGTGATCCTTTAAACAAACATAATTGGAATTCTCTTTCTAGTTCTCCCGTTCTCACTATTTACGAATAGGTGTAGAAGAGCGAGAGCAGTCCCTTTCATAGCTGATCACACGAGTGACATTTGCTCTCTCTCTTTTACGCCCTCTCTCTTTGTCTCACCGTAAGATACAGAGCGGTGAGATAACAGCGCACATTGAGAAAGTTTGTTGTCAATGACATTGGGATGTGCATGTCTCTGAGGCTACGATCATAACTCACTCGATTATTACTCTAAGTATACATACGTACCGTTTCCTTGCCATGGAGCGTCGAGCATTCGTTGCAAAGTAAGATTCAAGGAAGGCCGCTATGCCAAGCCCGCTTGGCAAAACTAAAAAGAATTCGTGTGCTTTTGCTTGATCGACTGACGTTATTCGGGGGCTACACCCACTTTTGACTCATTAGTCACCGCATATTTTACCGAGCACGTTCGAGCCAACTCGAGCGCAATGTACGTACAAGATGCTTGTCCGAATAAAAATGCCCTTCTTGAAGGTGTGAAGGGAAAAAACATTCGTATATATTTACACCGTCTAAAATTACCACTAGGAGCGTATCGCATATCTTGTGTTTGAAAAATTATCGTTGACCATTTGTGTAATTTTCTGGCAAATAAGGACCTTCTTGACTCCAACTTGCATGAATTTACGAAAAACAAATCAGCGGCAATCGAACTCATAGAGACTGTTGACAACTGAGAGCACTAATTTTCGTTGATTTATCGCTCTTCCTCAATTTTTGTTTTGCCCGGAGACCTAGGGACCATACTTAAGAAAACACATTGACACCATTTACTGTATTCAGGCGTTTTTCCATAAGGTGGCTGATTGGTATTTTTTGTCAGTTTATAGAGTCACAGTCTGCCACCAAAGCAGCAAGATACAAGATGCAGTGGGTTTAAGAATGTAGTTCTAATTCATGCAATCTGAACATGATCTATACCTTTTCGCAACAAAAACGAACAATCTCCGCAGTTGTAACCAGGTTATAACCGCCCTTGAGATTGCCAAATAAGACAGAATCAATAACATCTATTCCTAGGAGTTCGTGCTGCGTGGATGACAAGAAAGTTAAAATTGTACGTCTTATAAATATATCAACGGTACTTAAGTATGTAATATTACTGCTCTACATAGTAATGTAATTTTAATGTTGTTAACTGAACACGTATATACGAACAGTATAAACATCACATATTTTTGTTAACGCGTGATATATATCACAATTCGTTTGTGATTTACTATGATAAAGCTGTAACACTTGTGCACAAACTACAAAGTCAAGAGAAGCGATATACTTCGGCTAATAATAAAGGTGTACCTGACTTGAGTAACTCATGCAAACAAATCGGGACAAATCGTTCCAATTCGCCTTACTAACCACTGAGCTATAAATTCAATTCTTAAATATTTATCCTGTCGAACATTTCTTAAGTGAAATTAGAGGGGAGTTCTTCGTTTCCAAAGGCAAAACTGAGGATGTAAATGTCTGGTAAACAACTGATACACATTCTGCGAAGTAAACGTCAAGATAGAACCACAGACGAGGTTCATCACACTAATTGATTAGATTAAAAAAGACCTTGAATATATCCAAAGGTTGTCGCAACGTGTGTGTTGTCTTATTGTTTGCTCGCTTTTTCCTGGGTGATATGATGTGCACACTAGCCCGAAGTAATTGGATCATTAATATCGTTGACGGAACTCTGGTGCGACAACAACCGCCTTTCGTATTTGCCGTCGTTTATCGGCCACCTTCACGCACTTCGGTATCTCGATGCGTCATCCAACCGATTATCCTGTATCGAGGTGAGTTTTCCCAGTTTGTGTGGCTCGTATAACAATGTCTTGTAGGCAAAATGTGTGTGTACTTACGTGAACCATGCGTGCGTGCATACATAGCTGTGACTGTTGCTGGCAGTTATGTATTGACTATATACTGTAATTTAGCAAGAAAATTCGGCTTGTTGTTTTTTCCATTTGGAACGGGGCCAAATCACTGACAGAGCTTATTTAGAGCTAGATGAAGGTGAGGTCCGCTCGATATCATAAATTTAGCGAATGGAATTTTGCGGCAAGCTCTGACGAGATATCGTACCGGGCTACGTTTGTCGTCTTCTTACTGACAAGCATAAGTCTCGTATCTTCTGTTGAACAGGATGATGCGTTCAAAAACCTGTCACAGCTTGTCGACTTAACGGTGTCATCAAATCGTTTGGCGCGACTCCCGGACACGTTGGGTAAGCTCACCCATTTGACAACGCTGCGGGCCGATGACAACCAACTCGTAGGACTGCCGGATTCGCTCGGTTTTTGTTTACAACTCGAAGAGTTGATAGTCAACGGGAATCACATTGAATATTTGCCAGGTCAGTGGAACGAACAGTTAAAAAATGGTTTCCGCTGGCCTGCTTTAAGCCTACCTGAGGAGAAGCCTGCCTTGGCAGCGTAACGCTCTTCTAGTTATGTAGTAATCAATAAACAGATTTTGGCATAGTCCGTATAATATTCGCTGACAAATATCCACCCCATGCAGGATCAGGCTAGTCGATAGCGAAAATGATTTACGCTGGTTCTAAACTATGCCCCTTTTGTGCAGCAAGAAAAAAGGGTTTTGTTTGACCCATCCGTGATAATATAATGTCGTCCTTCGCAGGTACCATGGGACGTCTACGACAGCTGTCACTTTTAATGGCAGATTCGAACTGGCTGGATGAGCTTCCCGCGGAGATCGGCTCTTGTTCAGCGCTTAAAGTTCTCTCTGCTCGAGATAACCGGCTCGTTGATCTACCAGAGGAGCTGGGTCAACTCTCCACACTTAAAGTGCTTAGCTTGTCAGCTAACAGATTGAGGCAAGATGAATAGCTAAGCTACTAGTAGAAAATTGTATAAATTAATATTTGTTTGCAAATGACACTGCTAGTTTATCCCAGAAACTAATAGATGTATTATCGAGAATTTTTCTTATAAACACATTTTATGTCATATTTAGATACATTCCAACTCGTTCGTTAGTAATTCGAAATTGTTCTAACTGGCACCTTAAGTAAAATTTAATCGTAAATGAAAAGTGTTAGGTTGATCTTGCCAGTACTCCATGCTTTATTTTGCTCATGCGTTGTACATAGAGCGGGTATTACGTGTTATTCTGTATTTCGTGTTTATTCCAAAATCAAGTTCTGAACAGTAGAGTAGCTTTCGGATGTGTCTATGCATTTAAAGAAGCTACAGATTTTTTTGTGAATGTTGTTTCTCATCCATGACATCTTCCCTATAGCGAGTTCTTTCGTCATTTTCTCCATTATCAAAGGACATACCAAGCTTTTTATAAACTTTTTGTAAAGCTTCTTTAAGGTCTAAGCTAGAAATAGTTGTGAGATTCTAATCGAGTATAGTTCGAGCTGCCTCAACACAATTCTAGTTAACCCTACCCATCCATATGAGCGACCAACGTAGTTCAAGGTGCCTCACAAGAGCAGGTATTAGTAGACACCTATAATCAATCACGTGGTTGGTGTATACGGGGAGGAATCGCGCATATCAATCATTTTTCGTGTCCTGGGTGTGAAAGCGAAAACAACGGATGTGGCGCATCATTCAATTATAATATGTGACATATCACGAGGATGGATGAACTTCGCTTTAAACTTACGTTGTCTTTCTCCCACTCCCAAACAAAACTAAAGAGGGCCGCATGATGGGCGTGTCATGTTCGGCTCCCTGGTTCCGCATTCCTGGTCATTACGAGACGTCGTGATTACCTGATGTCTAGAGCCCGATAGCTATGGCAAACAAAACGTTCCTTACAGTTGTGGCATTTTGATAGAGAAACATTCCTGGTCTCCGTGTAACTGGCGCTGCATATGCATTACAGTCTAAGCTAGACAACTCAATGAGCATAGGTAGTCATTGGTCAGTATGAACTGTATGCCATTATTAGAATGTAAGTTGGTTAACGGCTGCAAGTCAGTAACTCTATATTTCTGCTCCGCCGTATCATTACCTAGTAGTACTTAGTAGTTGTAGCAGCGATAATAGGGGAAGCTGTTATTGGGTGCGAGGTGTCGTCGCTGGTGACTATGACGAACGGCATGACAGCTAGTACATCATTGATGAGGTCACTGTTCATTCTTTTAAGGACTAGTAATCGATAGTTGGCCGTCATACCAGGAGGTTGTCAAATGTTGGGTACGTCGTCTTCGAAGGCGCCTAACGACGGCTACAGGGATCATTGTGCATTGTAGATGCTGTGGTGTGATCGTTGCTGATTTTCTTTGTCGGTCTATTTAATCTATGGATTCCGCCTTAGAGCAATGTTCGGACAGTGATTGTGGCCCAATTCCTACCATTTTTAAAGAAAGCACATACAATTCACAGGTCACCAGTTGTCATTGCGAATGTGGAGAGCAAATAACTTTGTTCTCGACGGAGGGGTGTTGTAAATGTCTAACGAAGACTCGTACCAAAACAACGCATATGGTTATTTGGATTATTATTAGTAGAGTAGGGATGTTATTCAAAACGTTCTTGTCGCTCCACTTTGCATTTACTATTAGCAAGATGGGCACATGCTTATGTAGATATTATGGACAATGACATGTTAATTCGGTGTCACCAATCGCAGTTTCCATAATATTCAGGGTTCCCGGTGGCGATGGTTACTGATACAATTTGTAAATATAAATTCTATAAGGCCTACGAATAGGGTTGGTCCGTCATTGGATGAGAAAAAAATATATAGAAAATTTATATAACATTGGTGTAGGATTTTTTTAGTTAACAAAGGAAGAGAGTTTATTATTAGATCTGTCATTTCAAAAAGTAGACATCATTAATCCACATGTTCATAGAGCCACTTAGCCCAATTATAATAGTTAATTTTCTCTATTCTTTCAATACGCACAAAAATGAACCATACAGATTTCTGCCGGCGTCGCTTACGCGCCTTACCTCTCTGGATGCATTGTGGCTATCGGAAAACCAGACGAAGCCGCTGATTCTCTTGCAGGCGGACGACACCGCCGGCCAAAGGAGACTCACATGCTACCTCCTACCACAGGAGGGAGGTCACTACGCCGCTGATGAACGGTACGGCCATCTATTATAGTATGTATGCTCATGATATTTGTAAGACTCGTATTGCCAAGCAACTGAACTGCAACAGTTCCTGCTAGTTAGACCTACTCAAAGAACCTTAACGAGTTATTCACAGCGAATAATACCTTTCTTGTGGAAAGGATAAACAATAAAGAAGGCATTCCATCGTTGTCGGAATACCGGAGCTGCGTAAAATCGTTGCTAAGAGAGTTTGACGTGCTTTGTCTCAAGAGCTGTCTTCCACGCTTCATCTGCATAGAAAATGGATTATATAACAATGTGGGCGTGTATACATCCTAAAGTCGTATATGGGTTTCTTTAGCTATGGCTTCTCTCATATCATTCTTTTCGTCTATAGGCAAACACCGGACATGACGGATCACGAACGGGAGGGTCGCATTCAATTCCTCGGCGATTCACTGGGCAAGGCGGGGGCGAAGCTGGTGCGATCGCCCACCCCTTACCCGAAAGAACTGCGCGCGAGACATATGCGTATGCTGCACAATCGGCAACAAGGAGGAACTGCCTCGGAAGGGGCTCAGTTAGGGCAAATGGGCGGAGCTGTTACAACGCAGCCCGTAGGGGCCAACCTTCAGACAGGCGCCGATGTGGGTCTTATTTCTGCCCCCATGGGCCCTCAGCAACACGCTGGGTCCGGTAACGTCCCCTCCACTGATCAGCAACAACAGCAGCAGCAACAACAACAGCAACAGTTACTCAACTCAACGGCACCAAACACCACGAATCCGAGCACACACGTCACCATTGCTGCAGGTACGTGCCTGCATGTGAACATAGCACGCCCAAGCGTACAAGCCCAGGTCTCCACTTCACTTTACCAATAATCTCGACGTGCACAGCTTTACGACACCACGATACAAACATTTTCCCCCCACCTCATGTTTTCCCCCACCAAGAAAAATATTAGTAACACAACAACTCAATCTGTTGTTCCGTAACTAACTCGTATTCATCTAGCTTCTAAGCGTAACGACCTAAACTCGTTTTACAGATCCTCCCGACGTGATCGCACCGTCAGCCAACGGACTAGTCATGGCCGATGCCGTCTAATGACACAAGAAACCGCACACGACGGATGCGAAACACGACACGTGCATACAAATTGACAAACAAACTATATATAGATACACAGACAACACAACTATACACCATCGCACAGTTGCAAGACCCTCTGCGCTCCAAACTGAGATGGTTGACGCCTGTAAGCACTGCGACTGTCCCGCCTCGGTTGTGGAACTCAGATATCAGAAGCAGTGTGGGCTTTGAAGAGCTGAGCGACGTCTCCTTTGGTTGGCGCCGCATTCTGAGCGTATATGAGAGTGTTTGTAATGCGTCCGTGCGCCGAAATACGCCTGTACGAAGTATGAGAGGTCTTGTCAAGGCGTCCCTTGGTAACATCGGCGCGTGTCCATTAACTGATAAAAGTTTGTACGCAGTGATACAAATGAGTTAAATCGCCATGAGGAAATCTGCTAGTACGGTAGTATTGACGCACAGCGATATTGGAAAAACGGATTAGTTGACTGCAGCTGATGGTGGATTCTGCATCCTGATTCAACGTACAGAAAACGCCGTTTACCCTTTTGTTCAAGCTCAATCAAAGAGGTCTACAATATCTACATAATAAAGAGATGACAACCTACGACATCGCTCAAATAACAGCTCACTCACACATCTTGACAATGCAGGCGGAGGATAGGTGGCGAGACAGTTAGGAAAAACTTGACCCAAATCGAACGGCTTGAGAAGGACTCTTGTTGACCAAGTTAACTCGATTCCTATGATTTTCTGCCTCTGATTGTGTTGAACAATAGTATCCTTTATGAATGTAGTGGATGTCCACCAGCTAACGATGAAATATCGTTTACTTACGGGAACCAGCTGTTGGTAATGATTAACGGCT
>MNPL01015241.1:20902-33540 GCA_002081605.1 Tropilaelaps mercedesae | reverse complement strand
ATATATATATATATATATATATTTTAGGGTTAAACCTTGTTGCGGAGCTTAGCAGTAAAGGTCGTGGTAACTGCGGTTTGGCAAGTTTATCGCCTTAAAATTAGCACGTTTGAGTTGTTATTACAACGCTATTCATTCAGCTATATCCTCTCAAGCACCAAGAAATTTATAGGGATCAGTGCAGCTTTTTGTCCACGCTATAGTTGATTAAACTGGCAACAAAAAATTAGCAGTGTATAACTTCTTTAGTCTAAACTAGTGTACAATACATCATGTCAAACGCTTGACAGTTGTCACCCATGCGCCTGAATACGCTAGGTTACTCTCCGACGTGATATCTTAAATGGAACTTAGTAGCAACGTGGCGTTCTGCAGAGAATTCTCTGCACTTTCTGGAAGCCGTTTCCCACTTTCAATCTTGCCACTTTACGTAGAACTATTAAAGATATTCTGTTTACATTTTGATCATTCACAGGGAAAATGCAGTCCAAATTGCATGATCGTAGGACGCGGCAACATATTTCTGTCTAAAAAAACTATGAATTATATGCGAAAGCTCGTTACGCAGAGTAGATTAACTTTTGTCTTAACAATTGTTATTTACTTAGTACACTGAACTAAGAAGGTGAATTATGTAATAATAATAGTGCCTAATAAATACTGTAAATTTACAAAGAAGAGATACCTACTTGATTTATTATATTCTAGAATCCATAACGATCGGCTCAAATTCTATCGTAACTTGGCCATGGCATATTTTACTGGGCTAAGAAAAACAAATTTCAGGGCTCGAGTCATCAAAGATATTTCACCCAAACTGATGTGAAATTTATACAAATCCTGATTTTATAAATGGTTGCCATCTGTGGTGGACATAAGTTGTGACTATTAGTCGTGAAACCAAGTTAATCTCTAGAGCATAGATAAGTTTCTACAGCTTTTTACATGTTTATGTATGCATACCAAGTAATATCTTGAAATAAAAGCATGCATTATAGGCAAACACAAACAGTATAGTTATCAATGTCTAGTACTAATGTAATATGTCGTAAGAGAAGAGTAACTTGGGTCTTTATTGGGTTAGCGAGTGCGACATTGGCCTCTACATAGGGGATGTGTTTACGCACAAGTTAATATTGTTTACAACGCTCGCTTAACAACTTTCGTTCCGGTTTGTTATAGCCGGCATGTATTATGCTAATGTACTCAGTCTGTAGCCGTCCCTTAAAGTCTTCGCCGTTTTTCACCACGACTCCAAAATCCAATATTATATAGGGTCTCGTAATGGGTCAGCGGCGACAGTTATTTTCCTGAGGCGTTTGAAGCAGCCAGACTCATACCGGGCTGTTATATATACACGCACTTGGTTATTTCTCTACGGTCAGCTTTTTTACGGCTGTGCCTGTAAAAAGCGCGAGGAAAAACCACAAGGCATTGTTCAGCGATGGCAAGGTGCCGCAACTCCCTGGCCTATAAGGTGGAAAGCGTTACAATATTTGCGGACGTGCTATAGAAGACATGTGCCACACATAACAGACATGTTAAAGCTTTGAATAATGTCTTATTAAACGTAGCATTTGGAGCCACTGTCCACCAATGTATTCGAAAAAGACGTTAATTTACTAAAATCGCGACGGCATTAAACACCAAAGAATTAAGTGTAATAATTTGTAGCAAGTGTACTTATATACGGAAACTATATAGGGTCTACTGAATCACATGATTCAACATATGTAACGGCTTACGCTGTTCAACCCTTATGTACTGAAACCCAAGTATGCTGTTGTTTACCGAGCGAGGAACGAATGAGTTTTTCCTTATTGGCACAATGCGCCACTTTTTGTTCCGCTCCGTCGAAGAGGTCATTTCCGGTTCGCCTTCTTTGCATAGGGCGCCGTCGTGCAAGTTAGATTCCTTACAAATCATGATGAGTTTCTTTGCGCAGTATTCGATACTCGTGACGTTAGGCATTCTTTTTGTCTGTTTTACTATTAAGACTAAAAGTTCGTGAATCATTTACAACATCAAGTTAAATCGTTGGGCGTTCACTCGTTCGTTTAAGTGCATTCTTTCCTGTGCGTTTGTCAAATTCCATTTCGTCTTTAACAAATTATGGATTGTGCCACGGAATATATGTTATATTCACACATATACTATGGTTCCACAAGCATCCGCACATTTTGCACCTTCAGGAATGTTTTTGTCATATTGAAAACTTGACGCTATTAGATCATTTTTTCCAGCAGGGCTGACGCTATACACCGCTCAAATCACCTATGCACTACTCCTGACAGCCGTGTTAGAAAAACTTTATTTACTAGCGCCATATTTTCCACTTTTAAGAAGTTATCTCAAAACTTTGTAGCAGTGTGACAACTTTTTAAAGCTACTGTAGTAGCTACTGGACTACTACCTTAGTATTTTATAAGCAAAAACATAAAGCTATGATTGGAAGCGCACCCAAGGAAGATGAGGTGGGGTATCGGTGTAGATTTAAGACTTAAATACTGAACTGAAAAACAAATCAGAATTTCGATAAGAGAACGTGAAAGTATTGCTCCAGAGTCTATATTGGCCCAGGGTATTAGGCGTTTCATTAATCAAAATCATACAGGTTGTGTTCATCTGGATAGCATCTGTGTTCCGCTAATTTGAAGGGCTGTTGAGCACTAACAACTCTGAAAGCTTGTTTAATGTTCACTAATTGAGTTCATTGCTGGCTCATTGCAATGGCTGATATTTTGCATTGAAGGTATTATATTATGGAATTTAGCGAAAAGTGAGTAATAGTAAATGAGAAATATTGTCAAAATACTCCATCGAAAGCAATACGAATCTATGCACCTTTTTTGCTAAGTTCCTTGGAACTTGTAGTGGGAGATAGTCCAGATCCTTTCGTCTGTATATGTTTTGACCCTACTTAGTAGATCCAGTTACGGTTTGAAACATGGGATAATTTCGTATTATATATATATATATATATATGCTTAACTCTTGTGTACTTCAGTGGCTCAAGCCAAAGAAAAACATCCAAGCTCCGCGAAAAAAACAGATTGTCTCTAAAAACTACAGACTAGAATCAAAGGATAAAAACGTACGCTTTATGTTTCGAACCTTACCTTAATAACGTGAAAACTACGAAATTTTACAGCGCTTTACTTACGGCCACCGTCCTGAAAAACACCTATTATAGGTCGTCTCGCTCAACACCTGTTGCTTTACCACCTGCGCACGTCTCTGTTGAGGAAGCAGTGATGGGTTAACCTAGTTCTCGACGACGAAAGGAAATTATTAATCATGGTTATTGAGAGAAACTTTTCTAGTGTATGTTATTATCAGTTGAATGGATATTATTGGTTTACTGATGGTGCGTTATTTACTGCTTAGGATCTTAAGTGTGTGGAAGACGGCCGAGATGCCTTATCCCAAAAAAATTCAAACGACCCTTATAGGAAATGCGTATATGGGTTTTTCACACAAGTAAAGCAATGTAGTACGTCAGCATGCATGTTTGCAGCGAATTTTAGTGCATTTTTTGTATCTCCCACATGATCTAAAAGCGTTTCAAGCAGAGAATTGGCAGCAATTCCCAAAACAAAATAAATATAGTCCGTGATATACTGTGCTTTGTCAAATGAAGCAAGGCCATACCGTTCAAAGAGAGATATCTTAAGTATGGGAGTAATCTCAGTTGTCAACGCTTTTCAGGATATTTCAAAAGTTTTAAAGTTTAACCTGAACTATTGCATTTGGAACAAGGTTCGCTACGCGAAATACATACTGATTTTTGATATGTAAAGTAAGCCCGTGTATTTCTTGATTTTGTCCTAAATATAATATAATATAAAAAACTCGTCTTTAACATTCCTAGTACGAAACTGGAAGATTCCGAGATACTTAACGGGCCACGCCATCAATTTCAATCACTGGTGAGTAATTTGGGGCGAGAGGTAATGAGGACGATTAACCTTCTCATACAATTGAAAAAGCACTGAGCCGCCACACCAACCGTTTTGTTGACATCGGCCACAGCCTACCATCACCCAATGCCCCCACTTCACCCTCATTTTATCCTGACCTCCATTTGCATTACGAAATCGAATAAATGTTCTCGCCTGCAGAAAGGCGCCAGCAGAATGCAACTTTTTTTCGTTTACGTAGGGAATCGTAAGCGACACCCTAAAAAGCCTCCGATGCATAGCCAAGCATCTCAAATCGCCTCAATGTTTACACAATACGCCTGTCTTCTTTCGTCAACGCGTCACTCCCGGAACGGGAAGCGGTCTGACTTCAACGAAGCGAAGGGGGCACTCTAGCATCCGTTGCCGTCTCTTCGTCCAGGGTTCTACCTCAAGAAATTCCAAAGGTTTGCACTTTCTTTTTACAAGAAGCAGAGAAGCCGTAGGGGCCTCGCCTTCTGCGGCTCGCTTGCACGTCTTAACCCCCTGCACTGTAAGCTGTTGATTTAAGTGGCTTGTCAAGGAGGCTTTCAGAACGTCTAAATCATACCCTTCTTGTTTTAGAAGGGCGCCAAACTTAGTGTGAATAAAAGTCAATTTGATTCCAAAAGGAAAAGCTGAAATTTACTGCTACTTGTTTCCCGGCAAGGGCGATACTTTGCGTTTTGTGTAGAAATAGCCAGGGTTCGTCGCCTTAATTGAATGTCCATTTTTTCACGTCTTTTCAGTCTTAAATTATACGCTTATTTGTTCGAGTGAGAACACAACAAGGTGTTGAGATCACGGGGGAGACCATGGCGAACGTAAGCAATGAGAAAAGGTCTGTCACGCAGAGTAATGTATAAAACGCGTCTTCCGCTATAGAATTTTTTCTTGTATTTTCTCAATTTGCTCTTGAAATTAGAGGATTTTTTAATTTAGAGGAATTCATTTATACGCAACTCATGTACTACAGTAGTCTTTACCTTTTTTTTTGAACATATGCAAACATTAGCGTTTGATAAGCACAAAGCATTCTTTTCTTTGGTGTTGAGTTAAAACGACCATACTAAAAATGTTTTAGATCTTTCGACCGATATTGTCTGTAGAACGTCGAAATCGTCTCAAGGTAACAATTCGGTTTTTTAACTTTTTGCTCAGATTATGTCGACAGTATCTTAAAATTAGATTTATTCTTAAGATAGTATTGACATAATCTTAACAAGAGAATCTAATTTAATAGAATAGGCCTTAGATTATATCGTAGAATTACAAAAAAAAGGGGTTGAAACGAAAGAAATGCTTTTGGATTGCGAACGGTATAGATACGGCACCGGTTTGACAAGTTGAATGATAAATAGCTCTCGGCATGAGGCTTATATTTGTACAACTCTCCGTGATGGCCTCATACTAATCAATTTATTCGGCGGCCCATGCGGTTTGTGCCGCTGGTCAATCTTTAAACTCTCAGCGCGTTTTAATAGTTTCCCTGTTTCATATACTATGCCGATATTCAGCTCTGACGAATACATTGTGCGCTATTTTGAATAAATGTTAAAATGTAAGGATACAATTATCTACAGGCAAAGTTCAAGAAAAGTGATGCGGTACACAATGATACGCATATTTGCATAATTAGCTGCATGCTTGTTCTGCTATTATAAGCTCTTAAATTTAAGAAATTTATTTCGTTCCGACTGAGAGTGCAAATACCCATGAATCAAGAGAGTTTGTTGAACTTTGAGAGAGGCTCTGACAAGCGGCAATGGTACATGTGCCTGGGTTATGTTAACTCTTTTGAGTTAGTGTCTTCAATTGCAAGTAGCTTGTATAGTGTCCAAAGTAAGATGGGTCGACGGTTGGTGCATCAAGGGCCATCAAACTCTGCCACACACGTCCAAGTCACTTCATCAACGCATTCAGTTGCTCCCAAAGGGATCAATCCTCGGGGAAGATAGAATCCCTTAAATCCCCGCATTCGTATATGACGCAAGCTGTTTTCGTGGTAATGGGACCAGCGTGCTCCCTACGAGACCCCAGCGTCGCCTGCTGGCTAATCGGCCACGCCTCCCTGACGGCACGGCGAAACAGTTGGCAGGGTTGCACACCGAGTTTAGCTCGACCAATGGTTAAACGGTCTCCGAGTAGGATTACCGATGCTCCTTCGCTGCAGAAGGAGACATTCTGCCTTTCTTCTTATGTTGCCCATAATAGTATATATCGTATACATTTAGTTCTAGCGTATTACGATGGGTATATCTTCTGTCGCACTCCTCAGGGATCTAAAGTGGTAAAATGGTTGGTATTGCAGTTTCATAGTGGCATGCGGTAGAGAAGCGTAGGTAAACCTTGCACAGCTACGTTGTGTTGTTAACAATTTTAGAACATTTATTTTTGTCCGCTCCGTTTGTTCATTCTAATCCATTACTGCTGTCGGTTATTTAAAAATAGTAAAATCGCAAGGTTTGTTAATTCTACTAATTTTAAAATATTACTACCGAAGTCGTCTTTCAACTGTTAGAGGGACGAGGGTACTTGTTCTATTTACAGAAACCCCCCTTTATTCGATACAAGCTCCGTTTGTAGATATTAATTAGGTAAACTGGCATACAAATATTTTAATATCATATGACGAATGCATGTTTATAAATATGATGTTAATCTCGGATCTACTGTTTCGTGGCGAATTCTATTATCAGTCCCTACTACTAGGTATGGTCACCGTTTTCGATCTACCGGTATCACGATGGGGCTTCGTAGTTCTATTGACGTTGTCCCTTATGAATGCTGAGGTCGTTATATTTAAACCAAAATCCACCGAACGTATGAATCCACTCAACGGACAGGGTACCAAATCTCTAACATCTGCTGCAAATGTCCGTGCTAGCAGAAATTAAACTATAGCTGACAAACTTAAGTTTAAAACAAGACTCCAAAGCTGCTCAGAATCTTCCAATTGATGCGTATGCTAATCTGCAGACGTTCCTTAACACACATGTATTTAGCAACGTTTTATTGCGTTACAAATATCTCGTAAGCTTCAATAAAATTGTTTACAACCGTCCAATAAACTGGTAGCACCGTAGTTCGAAAGACACTCCACAAAACCGACTGAACAGCCTCCGCCACACGAGGCCGAATTCAATTTGTCCTAAAAGGAAACTTTTTTTCGCCTTTTCCGAAGAGGATTTCCGGCTCCCAGTGTACAGTAGACAGAGACTAGGATACCAACGATGCTGTAGAATCTTTCGTTGGCAACATTTCAACCATCGTACGCTACGGTAATATTTAAAAATAGCACAGTCGATTACGCCATAAAGCAAAAGCTTTTTACCAATGTATTGATACATACGCCGTCTTTGTTCCTGTGACAACCTCACCTGAATCTGCAGATGAAACAACGAGAAAATTGCTGACCAAATTCGTTGATTTGTCCAGCAGCATTCTCGTATGCAATATATATTTCCGTGCGTATATCGACTAATCTCCTTTTTCGTCGTCGTCGTGCTAATCAAAGTAAAAGCAGTTATCAAATGTTCGTTCGTTCCAATATGTCGGGCAATGAGCTAGTGGCAGAAGAGGCGCACGACCTCTCTCGTACACCTGCACGAAGGTTAGGTTCGTTGCGTAACCCCTTGCCAGGGCCGGCGACCGCGGCAATCTCAGTGAAGGAACAGCAGCTACACTGCGGCAAAGCAGAGAACACAAAAAGCGTTAATGACTGCTGTGGCATCGGCATTTGGCAGGACTGAGAGGTACGATGGACGCCGCGCACGATTATTAATCGCTTTCAACAACAATGCACAGCCCCACAAAGTAGGGAGCATGGAAGGGTACACGGGGCAAAAGGGAACAGGTTGAGGAACCCACCAACGGACGAGGCCCTGCTACGAGGCACCGACTACGGTGCGAGTAAAGCGGTTCTTCTGTCGGGTGATGTCAAAAAAATCTCTACAGAGCAACGAGCGGGCTGCAATCGCCAGATCTTCCCGCCAGCACCCACCAGTCCACCAACACGCCCCAGGAGTGTACGCCACTTGGCGGGGCAAAACAAGTTGGGGCCAGACGAAGCGGGGCACTTGAGTGACTGGAGGTCTCGAAGCAACCAACCACAGTGCCACAACCACCACAACCAAACCATGCAACCGCATAGAAGCTCTCTCGTACGATACGGCCGGAAAACGCAAAGCATCTACGGCGGTAAATGCGTAGCGCCCACACTGTGCTGCCCTTTGGCTTCCCTCTATAGAACCTCGCGAAGGGGAAGACCAGTAAAAGCATTGGTGATAGAAATCGGGCGTGATACGCTCCTAAGAGGGGTACGGAATAGCAGATAGAGATTTGGGGAGACAGGCCACGAGTGGTCCTCAACGCCGGAGTCGACAGCCGCCCACAGAACCGACAAGCTAGGACAATGATGCAGAGGACCGTCGACGTCGTCCCATCGATGTGCTGTCAGTCAACGACGGAAGCGGCATATCGAGGCGTCCAGTAAATCTCGATGGTGGTGGGTCGGATGGGTGAAGCACCTCACTTCGATCCCTCTTTGTTAGACCCCTTAACAATATGATGAGCACCAAATACGTTTCACTTGATCGTTGGTTAGGCACCATAGCCGATCGTCATTCCTAGCATCTAACCCACTCCCCTCCCTCCAATGTCAAACGATGTCACCATCAAATGCAGAAATAGAGAAGGTCCGATGACGTTCCGTCGTATTTTATTCGTCCATACAGACAACACTTCCACCGCGTTTTCTACTTCCGTTTGTCAGGTCCACTAAAGTGAGCGCACGCAAAAGAGAATGATGTTCCCTACCGAAGACACGTCGACCTCTTTCCGCCTCCGTTCAAAGGTTTCTGATGCCTAACTTGCCCTAAAAGAAGGAGGCTAGGCTATACGAGACGACGCATTTATACACGCTGGGATAGAGCAAAGATGACTGCTGTATGGGGGAAATTGGGCAGTGGAAGTAGGATATTGACGGGCCCAAGTGTATCTCAAAAGTTTGGCCGTAAAACGCTGTCCGTACAGCAGTTCTCGAAGCTCCCTCGTTTGCCGTTAGACTGCTCGTCACTTTTCTCGGTTTCATAGACCACTGTACGAGCTCAGTATGAGATCGGTTTCCTCCGCTGACCTATCTCGGTGGATCCTGTGGGTTTTCTCGGCGCACGGTCCGGCGATTTGGCGGCCTGGCCTCACGACAGTGGGGAGCACCAACAGCGAAGAAGCGAGCAAGCCATCACGGCTATAGAGTCGAGGGTGGTGTGTATATATATATATAAAGATTAAGAGAGAGAGAGAGATATGTACGGCCAAAGACGATAGAATAGCCACGCTACAGAATGATAGAGGCAGTGCGCAGCAAGTGGATTATTTACGAGGGACAAACTTAGGAGACGTAGAACATCGGCCGCCGTTGGCTCCGTACCCGTCCACTGCAATCGCGGGAGCCGCGCCGGGCAAATTGTAACCGGGCGACTGGCCCTAGATACACTCGGCCCCGCTCTCAGGCCTAACCAGCCACTACAGTATACTGTAAAGCTATGCCATTTGCTACACGAAGCCCTGCGACACGTCGCGCACTGCTACCACATTCAGTGCAGAGGTTCCTGTGTAGAGTAAGCGAAAGAGGCAAGGTTGCGCTATCCTACTTCGACCTCGAGCTCCTGAGATTTTCGTAGTCGAGTGGGTTTTATTTTGGGTTCGACGTGTACAGAAAGGAAGATTGACCCGACTAACAGGGGAAGAGGAAATATAGTTAAAACGATAGGTTGAGCTCAGTATTGATATCAAATCAATGTCCAGACCCATAAGGGATAACATGCCATTCGCCCTACAATAAAAATATGTGATCAGAAAAAACAGAAACATGATTACGGTAAATTCGGAATAAGTTAAAAACATAGTACGGTGTTTCACCAAGTCTAGTTATGTTAAGCATTTGTTTAACAGATTCCATACATGGTGACACAGCCGTTTGCTTGCCAAATTTCACCGTCTTGTCATAAATATAACTACTTCGTCATTGAGACGCATCTGTGTACATGACGTGAAATCCACGCTTAAACTAGATAGCGCGTCTCTAGATAACTATTGTCGAGTCCCTCTTACGTAAGTACGCCTCTGGTTTTTGCATTTTTGTACTTAATGTATAAGAAGTTTTGCTAACGGAAGCTACTCTATGTTAAAAACATGAAATTGTATAAGAGCGCCGCTTAAAAAACAAGCGACTAAGTGGCTATACAGTGTAGGGAGACTGAGTTGAAAATCTCGCTTTTAAAGTGCACAACAATGCCGCCTGATTTCAACGGCTTGGGTCGCCACTATAACGGCACCCTAGGCATTTGAGTGATATACTAACCATTGATTTACTCTTCGTGAAGCATTTTGTGTGTGGCACGACAAGCAAATGCTGTCTGTAATACGCTGTCGTGCTACGTTGTCGCGTTAGTGGAATTCTCAATTGGATGTCACAATTTATTTAATATATATATATATATATAATTTATTATGTAACCATACTTGATGACAGATATTTACGCTCTCTGATTATAGCGAAGAGATTACAGCAATCGAATAATTAATCGAGTGCTTTAGATATGCGCTCCCCAGAGACATGGTTCAACTCAAAACCTATTACAGTGTTGCATGATGTGGCCCACACGGACATATTTGATAAATTGTACAAGCTCTGCTGATTCGTTACATAAGATTCGCCCTGAAAATTTTCATCGAGTGTTTACAATTAGATTATTAGGTATTTTCTCAGTCTGATCATTCTAAGAATATTACATTCCCAGCCTATATATACGATATACGATGAAAGAATCAATTGGCTGAAGTGCATTCTTTACAATTAACTTATTGAATATTGGTTTTTGTCAAAATTACAATCGTGGTCTCCCATGCTTGAGAATCAGCATTTCCTCAACTATACTATATGAAATCGTTTCACTTACAAATGTCTCCAAAAAATAGTCCTTTAGTAAATCCTGTCGATAACGTACGCGCATAACCCTTTAGTCGGTAAATGACATATTTACAACTCGAGTAGATGCTTCAAGAAATGCATTCTAGAGCAGAAACTTTCTGCAGACTGACCAATGTGCGGCAAGAGACACGAATTGGGCAGCCTTGTGCTGTCTTCAGGCCTATCGAAACAGCAAATCGATGCCAAACTAACTGCTAAACTTTTTACAGTAACTATGCCAAACTGCGATTAAAGAAGTCAAATGACATGAGAAGGTTGGCAAGTGCAGAAGTGATACACATTTTGTATCTACCGTTGGGCTGTTTTTAGCGTATAAGTATGTAGGTACTCATTAAAAGCAGGCTGGTATTCGTGCGATGCCTTTAGCTCCATTTAAAAAACTAGTACCTCAAGGATGTTAACCATTGATTGTAATTTTGGAAAACAAGTAAACTGATATTTGCTAAGGCACTATAGCGGTAAAATGTACCGAGGTTTTAGAAGCATCAGAGACCATTGGCCCAGCAACTATTTCTCTGGGCGGTATGTTTAAAGGACTCCGGAATCCCAGAAATCAGATTAAAAATAGTTTTGGTAGCTGTTAGCTTAAAACTGGGCGAAAGCAAAGAATATATCGTATTGGTGCACGTAAGAGATCCAAAAATATCCATCATAATATAGGCGTTTTACTGATGTGGTAATATGAAGAAATGTTCAAAAAATCTGTGCAAGGATTTATATCTGTCGCGGTACAGAAATAACTTGTAGAGCGTCTCACTCAGACACTCGTCACTTTTCTGTCCCATTCTACGTTAGGCTCTAACGAAACGACTCTCCGAGCTAAATAAGAGAGAAAACTGTGGGGCACTTCTTCGCAGTCACGAATGCCTTCAATCTCTTTGTTGTTACTGTTGCTGCTGTTGTTGTATCCTCACTTTATTGTGCCATTGTTATAAAGGTGAAGAGTAAAGGCTACTTTAGAGGAGTTGAAGTAAGAGAACAGACGTTACGCAGATTTGGATGTGTGCATTAACGATCCGAACGCGTGAAGCCTCCGGCTGTGATGGCGCTTCTTCGCAGATCGAATCGTAGGGCACAAAGAGCTTGCTCTCTCTATATCTCCCTACTTCCTCCATGCCACACCCCCCACACATGCAAATATATGCACACCTTTTCTATTCTTTATGTCACACCCAGCAGATTGCGCAGAGAGGAGAGGAGATCCGCATTGTCCGATATTCGCCTCTAACCAAACTTACGCGTCTGAAGTCTGCGGGTGTACCAACCAACGAGCTCATCTTAAAGCCTGAACTTAGAAGCGATATTTCTGTAAATGTCGTTGCACAGTAATGCCCATTATTTGGCCAATTTGGCCATTATATTTATCTAATTAGTAAACTGATATTTGTGTAGCCGGTCATACATATTTATACACAAAAAATTGTCTGAGATGGTGCTAGTAAATAAAATGTCAGAACGTTGATCTAATTTTGATTACCATTGTAGTATTGAGCAAACTCCTTACAGTACCCTCAAATAATATACATATGCGAAAAGTTAATTCTAGCTAGTAAAATATGCTACAAAGTGTAAATGATAATGCTGCTAAAAATCGTCGTGCTTGCCTTTACAAGGACCCACAGTATTTTTAGGGCTGACCATCGGCCAATATTTAACGTCTACGGTACCTCTTTTACATTACTTCGTAAGACGAACCCCAGAAATGT
>MNPL01015241.1:0-16142 GCA_002081605.1 Tropilaelaps mercedesae | reverse complement strand
AGAGGGCAAAGCGCGGCCAATGCTAAGAACCAGAGATGAACCTCCACGGACCAGACAAAAAAGTGAGGTATTTTATGAAATCAAAGTTTCTACTAATAATAATAATAACAATAATAATAATCATCATCATCATCACAATTAATCAGTAGATCTTTAACTAAAGTGCCATTGATTATGTTTAAACGCTACGAATGTATCGTTTAGTATGGCAAAAAGCGCGTGGTGCGAACAGTAGGAACGGCATATTAATCTATGACTGAAAGTGTTGTCCGTTGATTTATCTTTCAAAGCTGAATGGCTTCCCAAACGGCCTAAGCCATCAACGAGAGGTTGCAGCCAAACATGGAATTAACGTGTACACGAACGCTTTATATATTTGGGATATCAATATCAACAATATTTACAGTTGCGTTTGAGCAGCGTGAATAGAATTTACAATCCTTACCCGTAATATACTCAGATCGGTCACCACCAGTCACATGCATATTACAAGGTCGATGACAGTGGCAGATTTAAGTCCTACAGACTCTTCGACTAAAGTATTCATAAAACTAATTGCATATACACCGAGCCAGCTCTAAAAGTTAGTAAATAGGTTTTTGTTTCGGTAAGTCGATATGTCGCCAAAATCTACCTGTCACAGAAAAATCTACCTATTTACAGATAGGCATTTTTATCGGGAGCAGCAGGTTGTCGTGGAGCACATGGCCAGTCCTCTTGTCTTCCCGTGTCTCGGTCGGCCTGTCTTTCTCAACGAGTGGCGAGGGTCGCCCGTCACGATCGGGTGAGGACGAGGAGGAGGGCAGACATCACTTGAATAAGCGGCTTTCAGAGGTCCCCTAGCCGCGGATGGGGAAGGTTGTGTCGATAAAGCGATTAGCCTGGGGCTGATTCAAAAGCGAAAAGATGAAAGAGTGATTGCTAGAGGATGAGAGAGGAGAAGCATTTCAACTCCTCAAACAGCAAACGTAGCGCAGCTGGACTGTGAATTCGGTGTAACGGCTTCATCTAGTTTCTCGCCAACTTCACTCTTCCGGTGCCTTAATATAGCTGGTTTTATTTAAAAAGCTCGATAATTAAAAAAAAAAGACAAGTAATTTGCTGGGTCTCTCCAACTTCCAAGTTGAAGAATTGCGAAGGTCTGTGTCATTTTTTGCCGTTGTTGTCGGTATAGTCAGCGACGAACGGTTTTTCTGTATTGTATCTGTGTGTTTGCGAATGGGTGCGCGTGTTAAACAAGTGCATTGCGTGGAGAGTTATGAAAACAACAACTTGATGAAGATCGAATAAGAGGACAAGATGTACACTTCTCTTATATGCAATGCTATTTACCGGTTATAGCGCCAGTGCGAAGGAAACATGCCTCTTCGAACGGTGAAGTTTTGCAAGGATATATAGACGGTTGGGGGCTGTTATTGTGCAGCGACTTTCGTGAACTAAGCAAAGTACGTGTGTCACAGCCAGACCTAACCAACTCATCTGTAAATAAACATATATATGTATTAGTATATATGTGTATCAGTGAAGGCAACCTAGCTGTCTCCAGCTAAGGATTAGCTGTGTGTGCACGATAAATCAAAAAAGAATGCGGTGGTTGTTGCAGCCAGAGGTGACGCCGGTGATATTTGCCTTGATGTCGACCGCTGCTGTAAGCGCGCCAGTGGTCTCAAAACTCCACTTCAATCTTTTTCTCACACCGAAGCAGACCCTAGATCTAATAGGTTGGTGTTACTCAAGCTTTTTCCGCCTGTTTCTTCATATATTCTAGGTGGCCATTTAATGTACCACATTATTTATGACGAAAGTTAGCACGCGCTGCGTATTGTTTACGTGTTTGGATAATGCATACTCTTACAAGTGAGCCTATGAAATAACAATGTCGCTGGTGTTATCTATGCCGTAGGTAATAGATGCAGTAGATGATACTGACAGCTCTGCCATCTGAGGTGTCTGCTCTCATCTATGTCATACAGTCATTTTGAGACTAGATGTTTTTCTTATTATTATGTGCCTTAGAAAGCGTGAATATACAAATTGTATTGCATTGGTAATCTGTGCGGGTCATTGTGTTTAACATGTGACGCTGGCGTATTTAGCTTAAGCACCACAACTATGACTAACTTGGTCTCGCAGCACACAGTGTTTTTGGGAAAACTAGGAAACCATTTGCTTTCATTACACTGAAATGTATAATGCACTAAACGCACGGACTTTATGTGTAACGTTGTATAAATTTATCAATTGTTGTTTTTCGACCAGATGCAGTAGCAGCCAGAAAACTCGAGTATACACTAAACCTGCAAATAACATTTTCAGAACTAGATGTTTATTAATATTGCCATATTGGTCTGGGTCTCGAGTGAAGCGTATCAACTAATTGATACAAATGACAATGCCACAGTCGGATATGGAGCATTCGACTATTTATATTAATTGTAACATTTACCATTGCTATTATTACTTATTACGATCTCTATATTTATCCATCTTGTGACATCCACAATTAAGCTAAATTGATACATTTCTATTAGGAATCTATTCAAGCGTTGATGGTAATGGTATTGTAGTTAATCCAATTGTAACTTTAATGTTGGGCATCTTTTTTGTTCTGGTTCAAACGAAAGTTCTCAGATCGCAATGGAATGATAGACCCAAATACAATTGTGTTGTACACCAAGAAATGGAAGGTAGTCATATTTGTTTACAAAAACCATTCCCTGTCCGTAACGTAAATACCCTATATCAAGCAACTAATCTATACAAACTGGTGATTAAACAACCTGTTCGATCGATTGGATCCTCGGTCCACTGAAGCTGAAACGAATTTAGAACAGCGCACTTATAGCTTACATGTGTTCTACTTATTTAAAATTACGTGAGCGCTAGGTATTAGAGTCATATTTGCTTAATCGGTTTGTCATATAGGACACCTATGTAAACAACTATCCGAATCGCGAAGGAAATGTACGCTTACGATGAGATCTTCTAACACCGACCAAACTAGGAACGTGTGTCTTATGAAGATACCACTCGATCTTCCATCATTAACTTTCAGCGATTTTTCGACTGACGTAACTACATCAGCCACACAGTTCCATTATTTGTTGTTTTACTGCAGCAACGGTTGAGGTTAACACAGGTAGAAGGATTTTACTTCACAGTATCAACGTAGAGTATCCTCAGATGAAGCTGCAACTAGTCTAAATCGTCCACAGATGCCGTCATAATGTTATAGTATAATCAAAAAAAGTAAAGCTTGGGCCAAAATCTTGTGAAGAGTGAGGATAGTGGGCAAAGATTCTAAACTCCAATAGCTCTGTTTAGGCGGCAGTTGTAGAAATTTATTCGTTGCAGAGCTGCCTGTGTGACTTCAGCTGCCTGGAGTATATTGTTGTTATCACAGTAGCTATTGTGATTGTTCGCATAGTTCGGTTGTTGTTGCTGAATCGGCATTGTATTCTGATGCCTACCTACTATCCAGTCAGAAAGAGAGGACCAACTGGCCTCCACTGTTGTTGCTTGTGGGTCACCTCATCGCCAGTATCGGTTTTACATCAATGCAATTTTTCGAACATTTAGCTCCTTCGTATAGATTATGTACAGCTGATTTATACATTTATTTACTCTTTTACAAAAGAAACGCACTTGCACATCTAGCCCGCGCCCCTTACCTGGAGGTATAGTAGCCTGCGCGTACACCCCTTCAATAATTGAATCCTTTTACTGACGTCTTCGACAGTTTATTTTCGAATCACAGGATTTTGTGCACAACATGCAAATGTCTTTTTATCGTTATTATTGTTGCTATTTCACACCTTTCTGTTTCGCCACTTGGAATTACAAAATGCACAAAGTACTACGATGTGTATCCATATGCTTACGGGTTTGCCTATGTGTGACGCTTGTATAATATTGACACAGCATAATATTGTCAAGCAAATGTAAACCCAGCTAAAACGCATTTCGACTTTTCAACTGTTGTGAGGCAGCTCCTTGCAGGCGAGGTTGACGCGACAAATATGTCGACGCAATACGCAGAGAAATATAGGAGCTTTCCTGAACGAACCAACCAGAGCCGAATACGACTCTAGCTATGAATTTGAAATGAGATGCTGTTGCTGGTTTTGAGCACGGTTTGCAAGTTAAGCTATTGGTGCAAGATGTTGCGCCTTTTGTCACGCATATATCGTTGAACGATTGGTAGAGTAAAGAAAGCTTGGAGCTCGAATGGCTAGACTCGCGGCACTTAAAAATGAGCATGGATACCCATAACAGAAATGTATTAAAAGAAAGTCTCTCGCGAAGTTGAAGCTTTCAAGATCTAGCTCCGCTAAAGTCATTTGAAGCCCTGCGTCGAATGTCGCTGGAGTCTAGTCACAATTGAAATAAATTATAAATATCTATTTTACCTTCTTTCAGTAATCTTACGAATTTAGAGAGCGCTAAGCGTACAGAACGCAAATGATAGCCATTCGTCATGAACATCGATTTCGTGTTTTACTAGAGGTTTTTTCCTAAAACGCGTGTAACTAGCCAATGAAATCTTCACAATTTACCAATATAATTATTATGCAAATACTATAGATTAGTTTTCTCACTAAACATTTTCCTACAAGCATCTCCAATACGAAATTCCAATATCATCTATATCACCTTTTTACTTTATTTTTATCTGACAAGGTGGACAAATAATTGAGATTTTATTTTTAGAGAGTTGAGCTTTTTCCTCTTTTGGCTAGGTCCAACTCGAACGTGATGCTGACAAAATATTTACACATTTGTCCCGTTGCAAAAGTAGGCATAACGTATTCACTCATTCACAGTTGTTAAAGTACGGAAAGCCGCCATAGTGGTCCCAGATAGCAAAAGATCGCCAACTGTGCGGAAGTGTCGAGTAGAAAGGGCAACCATTCTAAAATGCAATCACTTGCGGCTGAAGGAAAGCTTCAACGTCACGTTCACTAAGGCTAGGAAATACTGATGGTAAACACAACAGCATCTGCGACATCGGAAATCACAACAGAGCAGGATCAAACATGCTACAGAATTGCCGAGAAAAATATACAAAAAACTTTCTCCTAAAGCCAAAGATGAAGCGCGCCACGCGTCGCTAGCCCCTAGTAATCAGCCAGAGGCGAGATAGCATATAACGACGTTTTTATTTTCGTTGGGCGTATGGGGATGGCCGTATACATATACTTCCCATATGGATGCTGGTTTTTGTGGACGGTAGAAAGGTCGACATGTTTCGTTTCAGCGTCGAACTAACCGTAATCAGGCGAAGACAGCTGAACATCCGTCAGGGCCTTGATATGGCTTCTTTTGAGGCTCCACTCAATGTAGCTGTGCAGCTGTGTATGAAAGTATATTTAATGCCATACTTGTGTTACTCCTTCCGCCAGGGTCAGGGTGTTGAACGAATCAAGATGAAGCTCTGCTGTAAATTTGACTATCCACATCTTAGCAACGAGAAGATAGCTGAATAATAGAAAATTACTAGACGAACAACAAGTTAGGATAAGGCAAGAGTAACAATAAGGCGTTGACGGAAACTATTAGAAAGCGTTTTGCCCATGAAACCTGTTGGTGACACACACATTAAATTACACTTGACCGTCGAAAGTATACTTGGCCGTAATGACGCTCGTCAGATGAGTTCGCTTTGAGCACAAGGCGTTACGACTGGAGGGATGACCCCGCGGCTATGGGCTCAACGACTTTGGGGAGGCAGTATCTAATTGGATGAGGAACATAATTAAAAGTGGCAACAAGGAACGAACAGAGGAATTAGATGTGTCTGTCGGCAGGTTGACGAGAAGATGGAATCAGAATTATTTTTACTTTTTTTTAATTATCGTATCTCGTCAAAAGTCATTCTTATTTTCGTCTATAATATTACGCTTCACAACGTACGACGTCTTGAGTAGGTACGATGTACCCTTTATACCAAGTGGATTCCTCCAAAATATAAACATAAATACGATATTCAGATTAATACTTAGATTAGTTATTTACGATAACTAAATTCAGGTTTTACAATGGAAGAAATTAGTGACACCGTTGCCGGTATTTAAAGCAGACACCTAACTACATACACTCAAATGACCTATCCTCACTTCATAGTTTTGTTGGTTCATTTGAACACAGGCCTTGACTATCCAACGCCCACTCTTAGGGTTATTGTCTTGCTTTCTACCGTGTTCGTTCTGACTTGGCCAAGGGACACAGATCTAACATTTTTTAACGTACCATTTCATGCCTTCCGTCACTCGCCTATTGTTTTTTGCGGTGGTCGTGACCACTATATATTTCAGCAAATTTTGGAGATGACAGTTTACTAAACAACATTAACAACGATAACGGAAGCGGTATCAAGAACAATATCTCCAGTGGGCAACTGGCAATTAATACATCCGAAACGCTAACTCGGCTTCCTTTATTTTCTCAGTTTAAGTGCTTTTTTTCATATACCCACTTAAGAATTCGTGAGCACCTTTTGCTTCACGAAATGTTCCACGGACAGAATGCCAGTTTTGCACCAAGAGGGTCAGAGTAACGGGAAAACGCTACAGATTGTATTAGGGAGAGTTCTTCAATTTTGTACATCGCACAGAACCAAGCTGTTTTTACCTTTGTGTATGTAGGTGTCTCCGAACACGATTCATTCGCCTTGCGTCACTAACATCACCTTAAATAGATTTAGAGCTAAAAGAACAAAATGTGTCCTACTTTATTAAGTATTTTCATTTTCTATACGTATATAAATGAGTACGGGAAAAATTGATTAGTATAAAGATATTTGGGGGGCTCAAATGTTTAACATATGCAAATAGTTTAATCTCCCGCGCATTTTACCCAAAATATAACGACTGCGTGCAAGTGGTCTATGAAAAACTAGACTTCAGTACTTTTAGTTATGATTTAAAACCGCTGTGTGAAAAAAAATTTTAATTTCAGAAAGCTTCAAAATATCGCTCAGAAGGCAGACAATCACTTGTTTACGGCTACAATGGACTTAATTTTAACCAGCCAGATAGTAACTCATGTGTAAATTCTCTATTAAGTGACAGACGACAGAATGAAAAATTATTTCGTAAAATTATATATTTGGAAGGTGTGTACCAAAAACTGATTTTTTCCGCCTGCATTTTCATCTTTGAATTGGAAAGAATAAGAAGCATTGCCTATAACTTGTCATGGTCTACTTATCATAGTAGTTCTCTAGTGCGTTTCGTGGTTCCCAGCCTAGGCCACTTTATGTCAAGCTTGCTCTCTCTCGCTCACTACGAGTGCCTTATTAGTCCGTACGTGTGCAGACGTTCGTCGTATGAAAACACCATTAATCACTTGGACGTTAGCTACCTACAACCAGAAGCCAGTTTCTGTTTTCGACCCCCTTTTCCTTAAGTTGTAGTACTGCCTTCAATTTAGCTCATCTACAGACACAGCTCGCATTGATTAGAAGTGTCTTCCTTCATTGGCCGGTTAGGGGCTTGCTAGCTTAAGATACCGCCCGATTGAGACTAAAAGCGACTCCTGGATGAAGCAACTTTTATCGTCGCCACTGCAAATAAAAGCTTCGCTTGGGCTAAGACTTAACGCCAGGCGTGTTTCGGATCCTGGAGGTGGGTTGAAGCCTTCTCAAGTGCACAGGCAAGAACAGAGTCGAATAGACGCCTCTTGGAGGCTCGCCTTCGCCGTACCGTTGGTGTATTTTTGCGTATCCATACCATCTACTCAGCCTGCTAGCACTCACTGCCCTATTCGACATACACATATATATTTGCCTACTGCCCCTTAAACAAACATCACCGTAGGCTGGTGGCAGCTCCTACGTTAGCTCCGCTTCGCACACACACTGGTTCAGATGCTGCATCTACGCCTGCCAGTTTAAACAAGCTCTCGGCTGCAGAACTTAGGAAAAGCCTTCTGAGAAGTTCAGTCAGTCAAACAGGACCTGGACAGGCCGGTCAAAGAGGCTAAAGAATTCGCAGCACCCTTAGAGAATACAGCAACGTACCACGCCCGAGTTTATCCCAGCGAGTTTGCGTTTGTTGACGAACGACCGATTGAATCGATTAGATATGTTTCCCACTTTGTCAGTTAAGGGTCGACGTCACGCGGCGTGTACCTACGCGCAGATTTACCGAATATATCGTGAGATACAGTGTCCGAAATGTATGGACGTTTACTGAAAGGATTTCAATTCAACAACAATCCTGGAAATATCAGATAGATCAAATAAGAGTGCTTAGCTCGAGCAATAACAGAAGCTCCTGCTATTGCTCGTATATTGGTGGTTCGAATTGTGAATATGGACGTGTGCTAAGCATTGTTGGTTCTCTTAACGGATCCTTATTTTTGGACAGTGCGTTTAATTCTCATAAAAATTTTACAGTTTTGGTTTGCTCGTTAACCGCACGCTAAATTATTGTTTTGTTTAGGCATGGCAATACCTGCCCTGTGACTGCAAAAAGCCGTCATGTTTTAACATGGCTATTAGGATTAAGCGTAATACGTAGTGTTGATGTCATGGTAGTGATAGCCCTCGACATATATTTTTGGATACACCACTTTTTATATTCTTATAGTGGGAGTTTCTGGATGTCATCCAGTTATGTATCAGCAGATTTTGAGTCCTCCCAGCAGGAGATACAAATGGAGAGATCGTTTACTCCCAGAAGACGTACTTCTTTATGCGTATATCTATTGCTATCGCTCGTTGGTCTAGACATCGCGACGGCGCGATTTGAAGCCACCCAGATGAGTTCCGCGCAACCTTATCGTTTTGACGGTTCACGGGAACTCTAGCCGTGGGGTCGCCATTTTACGACGGCTGAAGGCTGAGGGTTCTTCGGTTTTTGGTCGAGTCTGGGCCTTGTGCTTTCAGATAACGGCGTCTCACCATTTGTTTCACGGAGAGTAGCGAAAAACTGCGATCATCATCAGCTTGTTAACGGCCTCTCACAGCCACAAATTATAACTGCACGAACTGGAAGCGCTCAGGTTGATTAGCGAAGATTAGCTTGACCGCGACGGGCCAGCTCAGTTGAGTAAAGTTCACGCTGCCTTTTCTCGTCGCCCGGACAGCCATCTAACGATGGATCTCTTACTTCGTCAAATCACACAGCCTGGTCCCATCCGCGCCTTCATAGCATCTGATAATAGTGACTCAACAAGAACCCATGAACAAACTTAGGAAATAGAAATTCTACCGTATGCAATCCTCCTCGCCTGAACTTCGGAACCACTTTCACATTACTTCGAGCACACTAAGTTTGAAATACCTAAAAGCAATAAATTACGCTAGGCAATACACGATTTTGATTCCTGCTACTACAAGGAATTCGCGTATTTTCGATCAATTAAAATGCATGTTCTGCTTTTCTGACATACGTTATGTGGAAACAGTAAACATATTTGTTGATCGTAAACGGACTTTTGTGCAAGCTAAACATGCGGTGGGGGCACTTCCGTCGGGGGGTAAATTTATCGACCATTCATACGACCAAAGTGGCCCACTTCAGTGCACAGGGGAGCATTATTCAGTGTGATCGCTAAGTGAACTTTGGAAACAATAGGGGCGAATATCTTATGCATAAGATCGACGTAATAACAGTTGTCGCTCTTCTCAGGTAAGCGCTTTTTTGCCTTAAAGATTATTAACTAAGTTAATGCGGTAATTACCGTTTATGCCGAAAATATTACGCAAACCTATATATTAGTATTCATACCGACGTATTTGTAAGTCTGTATCACGATTATAACACGCTATTATATAGCTCAAACAGTTTTGTGGACAGCCCTTGCGAGGGCCTACTTAGATAGAACATTTCGAAACAGTGTAAACAGATAGTGAGTGACGTGAAAGAAGGAGCGTGAAAAACAATAGAAACAAAACCACTGGCAGGTGGCCTTCCGTGCATTATTAAGCGATTGAATTTCTGTGACCAAATTAAAACGTACAATATTTACAGAAACGCAAAGAAAATAACTTTGGTGTGCTAAACTTCATATCATTTTGTTTTATTGGTCTAATCCATAATTATGAATTTTAAACCTGTCGATCATATTCCAGGACGGATGAGATTCTCTCTCATGAAACGGGGTAGACGAATCAAGCCGGCTTAGTCGTCTCACGATGCTCATGATAGAGCTGTGGATATTTGCACGATTCGCTTCAATATGGAGATACGCCAGAAAATTGGGGATCCTTTATGGGGGGCTTTAGGTCTAACCATGGGTTCCAGCAACGCTAGGAAAGTAACTCGCCTCGACGTTCAGTGGAGCCGTATTGGGAACTCAAAATAGAGCAATGTAACCCGTTCATCTACATTAATTTCGTCCAGTATACCGGAGGCCTCAAAATTTCCGGCGACTCAGCACCACAACAAATCTTTACAGAAAATAGTACATTCCAACACACATTTGTTAGTGCATAAATTATTTAGCACCCTCTCCGTTTTAAAATTGGCAATGTTCAGCATAATTTCAGGCATTATAAGCAGAAAAAGTTGAGTAACGTACAAAATACATATGTGCCATGTGCTGCACTCGAATTGGCAAGTGCCGTCAGCTTTAAAACCAACTACTTAACCACCTATGTTAGTGCTGCGACAACAATATACTAATCCACGAATATAATTCCATCTTTAGTTCGTTACAAAACCGTCTACGGCACCATTTTGCGAATCAGTATTCCATCTTTTAGTGAACGGATGTATGGTGAACGTCGACAACATCTATTAGTTCTTAATTTTATCTTTAGCCATGCTTGACTATTGATGTTAACACGAAGATGTTATTGTCAATTCTCCTTTTCGTCCTCAGCTCGTCCTCGCCTAGAACTCATCCAGGTTTCGATTCTGTTCTTTAGCCGCTAGGCATTTCCTCTCTACCTTTCAGGATGTCATGGAAATGTCCCTCGATATCCCGGTTTCCAAAAGCCTTTAATTCCTTTAGGATCAACGCAGGAGTCGCATCTCAAACCGTGGCTGATTTACGTGGCATCGGTTCCTAGTATTCCTTCTATTTCCTGTGCTGAGGTCCTTATTTCAATGTCTTTGTCCCTCGCTATCCTTGCGTTCAATAGTTCACTTGCCACCTCTGATGGATATTGTTTCATTTCCGTTGTATCTCTCTTTAATTGATGGTTCCTTCGGTTCTTTTTCGCTCAGTTTTCTGATGCACCCCGGAACCGGAGCCGCCCCTCCTGTGTAGGAGGAATTCAATTATGTTGTTGCTTTATATTTTCGTGTCGTTTCTGTTCTTTTTGGACAAAAACTGTCAGATTTTTAGTTACGCTGGTTGCTTCGTATGATGTTCTGCGAACCAGTTGATGTAAGCCTTCATTTCAAAATAAAATCGGTAGTTAAAACGTGGTATACATTTTACCAAAGGTTACTCGGCTTATTAATATCGTTCATTTATTGAAATTCAATTTGACATGAATACGCACATATACTCAGTGTGACGATTGTTGGTCAAAGGCATCAAATGAAGGGGTTTGTGTCACTCCATTTCATGCATTTTGCTTGTGGCTTATGACTTATTTTGCTTATGGCTATCTCTCTACCTGCCGCGGGGTCCTAATGGAGCACAGCTGTCTAATAGTGTATGATAGCGAATAGCAATATTATGTCGTGAAATAGCATTTGCTATTATCGGATGGCTTGAATCTGCTTCAACGAGATGCGTGTTTTAGCTTTAGTTCTAATTATTAGGTTTGTGGTAACTAAAGTCTCTATCGAATTATTGTTGTTAATTTTGTCTTTTTTTTTGTTGCTGCTGTTGTTGTCGTTTTCGTCTTCTTCAGCTTAAATAAGCACACGAACATAAAACAGCAAATGGAATCTTTGAAATAGGTGCTTAGATCGGCTTGAATCGTAAATCAATGCGAAAGGATCGTGCGAATCTGTAAAAGTCTTTGCAAAGCACTATCAACCTGTGCTCGTGAGCAGTTGCGACTTTACGATGGGCATACGATGCACCTACCGAGCGACATCAATTAATAATATGTTGCTGGTATGTATGCCAGGTTACTCAATGTTACACAGATAATACATACAAGCTCTGGCTGTCCCTTAAAGTGCAGCCTCAAATTTTGCAGAACGATTTACTTAGTGGATGGTTAACGTGCCTAACAAATTGATGACTATGATTAATAGCAAGTAGGTGGATGGCCTTCCTTATTTCGATAGATGAAAGAAGCAAATTCTATGACGACCAACCGTATAACAAACGACTTCACCCACTCAGTGAAAACACGTATTAGACTCTGCTTATTAAGCTAGTCAGTCACGTTATCGAAATCCACACTCGATCAGTTTTTATCACCACTAGCAAAAAGTGACGGTTGTGGCTTTCGGAAGCGATGCTTCGAAGCTTGCAGCGGATAAAGTGATACTTGTCGAATTAGCACCGTCGCACTGCTGTGTTGTTTTGGGCAGATGAAGTGTTAATTCTGGATGTGTAAACCAGGTAACATGGGGCAGGATAAGCGATCAAGCAACGTTGAAGATGATGAGTCACTGCTATAAAAAGCGATAGTCAAAGTATGAAGCATTGCTGTTATGAAGAACTATATTCTTTTGCACATCCTTAGAGTGAATAAGTTGGTGCAGATGACGGGCATGTCAAACAAAATGTGACTATACATATGTCTAGAAAAATTAAGTAACAAATACGTTTTGCAAACCGATGAGCCTATATGGTATAGTTTTTACTTTTATAGCTAATAATAGTAGACTCATGTATAACGTACATGTGTAACCTCATAACACATTTATTGAACTTTGCTGTTCACGAGGTTTCAGTTAAGTAATCAACCATATTCTTTGGCGTTAGAGTTCTTTTGCTAGTTAGTCAATTGTCGAGAAAAATTATTTCGTTTCTTGTCAGAAGAATGTGCCCAAAACTTACCCTTTTGCAGGCGTCTTCTATGCAAAAAGATCCAGTCCAGCAATGTTCATAAATGTTCGCGGCACCTGTCACCACTACTGTCATGGCGATTTTTGTCTGATCAGTGCAACGACCAGGGCACCACCCCCGAGCAAGGGCCCCCAGAACATGGTCGGCGTTCAGCTGTTCACTCAGAGATAGACGAATGCCCACTCTGCAGTCTCGAATTCAAAAGACCCGCATAGCGTAACAGCAACCATTTCCTCGACGTTTTATCAGCAGAGGGGTTAGTTACCACCAGCTGAATGTGCGTCTACCTTCGGCGAGCTTATCAGATGCTGGCCGTTAAGCCAGACATGACTGAATCGAGACGAGTTCTGTTCTAACGTTGTTTGGTTGCCGAATTGGACAGCCACTGTCAGCAAGACGAGGTAGCGGTGGATCTGCCGTCATTCGCCGTCGGGGTCTCCGGGCGGTTCGGCTAATCTACAATCCATCTTTATTTGAAGCACACTCCCAAACGCGCATCTCGCATAGTTCAACTCCCGCTTAAAATCAAGAAACGGCTCAACCACACTTTCGCTGTACCAGTGTGGTATACCACGGCGGGAACTATCCAAGCTACTGAAACAACGAAAGTACCCTTTACTGTGACTATATAGAGTTCTGTCGTGGGATGGTAATCTCCCTCTGCTACGGTATGCTTCTGACGACAAATAACTTCGCAGATCGCGTCGAAGCGTACCGACAACTGAGACAAGACAATGATACGAGAAATTCAAGAATCATGCAAGATGTTTTGTTCTGTCTTCAATTGCTGGGAGCTGTACTATAGTACTGGCATCATAGTACAATAACAATATAATCGGAACTAGTTTATTAATAAATAGGCAAAAATAAATACCAAAGATTCTCGTAAGTTGTATCAGTGCACATAATTGTGGAACAGGTCATTTGCTCGGGTTCTCAGCAACCTGTTAATTTTTGAGACACGAAAAACACAAAAGAGACGTGAATGGTAGTTTAGGCTAGATCGACGATAATCATGAAATATTCCATACGCTAGTGACCGCCATGTTATCTTTAGTTAACTCTAATAAGGAATAGACGGTCAATGACCTGTTCATTGGGTTCGCTAAGTAACTACGTAAGAGCAGGGAAAAGCTTTCCATGAACCAAATAGTTATGAACTTGCTAAGCATTCACTTAACAAAAGTACGTCGATCATTATAAACCGTTTCCATTGTCTACCATAATACCGCATGTATGACGACATTCCAAGTTTTACTCCATGTTTCATCCAGCTACATATAGAACTATGCAGGTAGATGAAACAAAATTTCGACGTCGCTTTGAGGTCTTTACTGACTCTCTCTGGAATTTTTCAACGCTGCTTTTGCGATTACCGCATTGTACGTGGTACCCAGGAGACATATGCGAATGTACTACATACGGTGAATTTAAACGTGTTCACATTGGTTTTGTACTTGTGATGCAATAAGCTTGCGTTAGCTACTTATACAGTACCGAAATATAGACATGCACACGTTTATTCTAGGTTATTCTAGGGCGAAGGCACGCTTGGCATGAAAGTCGATTTCCCTGTAGAAGAACTACAATGGCCAATAGCTCCTCAAAGGTGGCAGGACCCATTTTCAATCACGGCAAGTTTGTATCGTATAGCCCTCTACAAGAACCATCCGACGGGACATTCTGGCTCACATGTATGCGATTGAATAACTCAACCTAGCCGTGTTTCCTCACGAAGAGCCACATCAATTCGGTACGATATGATATGCCCATCGTCAATAAGAAAAAGCCTGGTAGAATATCTTCATACTCGATCTTCCGCCGGTGCGGTCCGCTGTCGTTCGGTTCCGTCGAGAGCGGATCATAGCAGATCAGTGGGTGAAGCCATTGCCAAACCACGAACGCGACGTTATTCGTACATAGATGGACCGAGAAACATGGGCAGAAGTATGAAAAACCGCACTGGATGGAAGCCGTTGGATGTGGGTACACATTCGTGGGCAACAGGGAATGAACCCCGCTGGCCTTCAACAGAACCTTCGCTTTGTTCCAAAGCATACGGTACGCTCAGCCTAAAGTACGAGATCTCTTCGATCCTTCGGTGCTATTCAGCCAAAACTGGCCTCTGCAGGCAGTCCCCACAAAATAGCTACCCCCGTTCGGCCCGCCATCGATGCCCAAACATTTCTCGATGCACGGGCTTGACGACCGAAGTTCAATCTATTTCTCGGATTTAATTCAATTTCAAAGTGAATTTCTCTCGGATCGCAGATCGTCCAAGCGAATTTGGCCCGGTCAGCTCTGTTTCTCCACTATTATTTCCGAGCTGGATGTCGCCGGTGTCATTGTGGCGCTTGTCTGGTCTATCCTTCAGTTCGCTCAGTTTCGGGAGCGCTCTTGGGATCGGTTTCGGCTTTCGTGTTCGGTCACTGAGGACTGAGGAACGTTGGATTGTCCAGGCGGATCAAACAGGAACGGGCGAGGCTGGGTACTGGGAGAAGTGTGGGTGGGTGGGGGAGTGATAGGTAAGTAAAAGGGAACTAGACAATGCTGGACAAAGGGAATACAGTCAGTCCCGCAGAAATAATACGTCCTTCCACCGAAATCCGATCATCCTTTAATATGCGTTACAGCTGTATGCAGACTGAAGTAGAGACCGAGATGAAGCATTTCTTAGATGAACATTTCAAATTTGACCAATGCTAACCTTTACGCGCTTATAAATACATCGCAATGCAATAATAATAATAATAATTAATAATAATAGTAATTATTATTAATATTATTATTAGTAGTAGTAATAGCAATAGTAGAAGTATAAATGCATTAATCTTTGCAACCCAATAGAAGACTGCTCCGTGATAGCATTTTGCATTTGTATAGTACACTGGGTTCGTTTGAAAAAGGTAAGAGCTCTTTTGAACATTGCAATTTCTACGGTTATTGAAATTTACATTTGTATTGTTATTTAAGTGATATCACAATTAAACAACTCAGAAGGATGGTATGATAAGATCGCAATAGTGTTTATCACAATGTACAGAAAAAGATCGCATTATTCCTACACAACTTACCACACTTGCCAAACAAGGCCACACTATTAACTTAATTCAATCCATAATTACACTGGCTTTCATTTGTGTCTCGTTACAACGTCAGGTTTGCTGCATGTATGTAGTGCTATATATATATATATATATATATATATATAT
>MNPL01015240.1:13230-24080 GCA_002081605.1 Tropilaelaps mercedesae | reverse complement strand
ATATATATATATATATATAACAAACTTAACTGATAAATGCGGATAGAGCTTGACCGTGGGCTTCCCGTGTGAGAAATAGCTCGGATATTTATCTGCGCATCAACTCGTATTGCTGGGAGGTGCAGTCGTGCAATATGAATGAATGTTCATTGCGGCCGTCCAACTCTGTTGGCTGACGGTGATTTCCTTGCCGTCCGATTCCCCGACCACTGAGAGTCGTTTTAGCAACATTAGCTTTATCTTGTGACCATCAAGACAGAACCACATTATACATAATAATATATTTTACCACAATATTATCTCTATAATGACAATAATCACAACGATAATAATGAATGATTACTTATTTTCGTACAGACAAAAAAAATGGCGATTATATACATCCCACTTTATTACAGGAATATTCAATAAAGTAACTGCTTTTTATTAACAAAACAAACCGTTTACATGTCCTTATTGAATCGGCCCGAACAGCGAATCATTTTTTGTAGAGCAGCAATTAAGGAGAAAAAGCTGTTAACTACCGATACTCATTCGTTTCATGCAATATTCGAAAACGAATTCTGCTATCCATTCATAGTATACCAAGTGATCATAGTTCAGAGTGGCCGGTCATTTTGTAGTGGTCATCTCATAGCGTAGCGAAACTCTTGATCATTATGGAATGGGCAGACGAAGCCATTGTCTACCACCCATCGTTGCAGAACGTCGCCTGGACGGCGGAATCGGTTCGTCTGGAGCACGTCGGAGCGCTGTCGCCGGTCTGGACGACCCTGACCCTTGCGACGAGCTGAAGCCGCGTAAAGATCTCGAGAAGTCCGAAGGATTTCCGTTGCTGTTCCATTACGATGGTAATCGCCGTCAACGGCAGCGGCAGCAGCAGCAGCAGCAGCCCCCCGATCAACTGCAGCATCTACAACGGCCGTTGTTTCAACAAGGGCAAAAGCGTCAGAGTATGACGCCATTCTCCACCTGTAGGTTCGGACCTGAACCGGCGCATTCAGGTATGAGCAGGCATCCTAACAAGGTTGCGTTGAACGCTTCCAGCGAAACGGACGACGAGCTGCGCGGCGTCACTAACGAAGAACTCCGGCAACCGCAGCAGCTCGACGGCGAGCTCATCGCGTCCATACAAGCGGTCGCTGGGTCGACCTCTTCAACCGGTCTCGACTTTCGTGTCGGCGAGAAGATCCTCGTGGCCGGCGCGGGCAGTGGTCCCACTGGGACGAACATGACGGTCAGGGGCATCGTCGACGAGGCCTCCTGCACTGTTTGCGGGAAGCCCTTCCAACACGTGGATAACCTCCGCCAGCATATGAATGCCCACCTGGGCGTTCGCCCCTACTCATGTCGACGTTGTCCGTTCAAGACGACCCATCGCGTTTACCTATGGCGACACGAACGCCAGCACGACGCGGCCGGCGAAAGCGGACGGGACCTGATCTCATGCTCGGTTTGCAGCACGATATCTCTCTCCGACTACTCGAGGGCGTTGCATCAGAAGCGCTGTCAGGGGAACGCGTCGGTGCCCGATGGGGAACGCGAACAGCGATCCGACAGACGAAGCCAGAGCAAAGCGACTTGAGCGTGGATTTGACGTCTTGCAAGCGAATATCGTCAGGGCAGACAAAGCATTCGTCCTACCCTAGTCACTTGCCATTGTGTAGAAAAGCTACATGATCAGTTAGAATGCGTGAAAGGCACAACCAAATGCGTAGATGAGGGCGCCTCGAGTCATGACTGTCCACATCGGGAAATTCTCGCGAAAAAACAACCACTTGAAAAAAGTGTGCAGATCTGCTGAACGTAGCAGTCGAAACTGTGAATAGTCGACTCACGTTGAAGGAAACCGTCGAGGTCACCGGCGGAGTGTTCGTTCGATAGGACGACTTCTATAAGACTGTTCACCGCTGTTGTAAAGCGGTTGTCGTTGGTCACTCGGATGTCGTGGACATACGACCGTTTCTGGGCGATTCTGAACTTTGTATTTATTTGCTTCACCACTCATCGTCAGCCGACGTATCGATTCATGTGGAAAACAGCCTCGAGGGACGCCTCTCCTATCATATTCGTTACCGAGTGAACATTGAGCGCAATGTAGGCTAAACAATGTAGATAGAATAAAATAGAAGATCTCTAGTCATTCACTTTTCGTAGACGTGTTCCTGTACTGTAACGGCGGCTCACTGTTTGTGTGTCGGTTGGGCAGTCGTTTGTTGAACGAATGAATCAATGAAATAGTTGATTACTGTATTTAATACAAGCGTAGATGTAATTATGAGTGATCCCTGTTGTGTGTGTGCATATATATATATATATATATAAACACAGCAAATTGATGTTTAGCATTATGACATGCACGAATCGTTGAAGGAACAATGCGAGACGGCAGGGGAAACAGCGGCTAATATTGTGTGACTATTTATTCAGACGAGCTGAATAATGAGTTGCACCTGCACTAGCAGACAGGGTTAGTATATAGAAATAAAGGCGCGATAGTCCCTAACCTGGCAGTGACGCTTACGAGAGCGCCAAACTTGATTGAGCGACAGAATGAGTTTGTAGTTAGAGCTGTCGACAAACATCAGACAAATAGCAGACAAAACATGGTGCTACCCATGATTGCAAACAAGATGCTGCAAACAACAATAAAAGCAACAACAGTAGAAGCGAATACTTAGAAAAGGTAGGAAGTACGGTCGAAAAAAAAACTCATGGAAATGTGTACGCCACTGATTCATTTACCTGTTTCGACACCACCCCCAAAAAACAGAGTTCTTGTTTTTACAACGCCATATGTTTTGGCCATCGTCTACGGTTCAATTGGCCGTCAAACAGCGTCGAACAGAACCAAGATGGCTACTGGAAACGTAATCTGGAAAGAGTCGAATGGTTGTGCTTCGATGGCAGTTAGCCAGCAAACGTAGCGGGACAGTCTTCCGAGGAATCAAGAGTCAAAAAGGACGAATAAAAGATGATCGATTGTCGGTCAAGAGCAACGATAACACGAAGTATGAATGTTCGTTCTCATAGGACATAGTTCTATAGGGCCTAGTTCCGTATACGTTGCCTATACCGACGTGCTCACATATCGCATTTGCTGGAGAGGGACACGTAGTACTTGTACTTACTCTAAGCCGTCCATTGTACATAGTACTTTTTTTTGTAGAGTCCCCATGTCGCCATGAGACTAGCCTTACGACGCAAGCGATTCATGCAATGCAGGTGATAGCAATAATAACAGGAATAGTTATTGTTGTTGTTTGTTAGTTGTACAGTAGTTCAGTGGGTGAAATATTGCAACTTCTAGATCTACACGGTTCTTGAAATATCTGTCGTACTACAACGCAATCGTATCAACTGTGCTTCGCAACTGTGACAGGCGAAGTCGAATTGAGGTAACTTCAACTGATGTGTTTCCAATGGCTGTCCACCTAGCCGATCTATGGGCGAGTGATGAACGTGACCGTGTCATGTACGTGACGCACTGTGGCGTTGGGCCGTAGCGGTCTATCGCGTTACAATGCTGCAGAGCGTAGCGTCCTGATGAACTGGTATTAATACTCGTCTTTTCTTGCAGGCTTCTCCGCCTTCCGGTGAGTGGACATCTTTCGACTACCCAGTCCCCGGCTTGTCTGGCAGCTTTTGTCGACAGACGCTTTTCCACCAGCAGAAGGCAGAGAAAACCCGTCACCCAGCGACCGGCAGCCAAGATCGGGCTGTCGCCGTCGTCGCCCGCGGAAAGCTCCTGAGCGATTCCAGCCGCTACAGCAACAATCCGACAGACGAGTGTTGTGTGCGCCGACGCATCTCATCCGTCGCACTGCTCCGAGTCGTCGTCGTCTCCTCCCTCTCACCTCTGCCTGTCCACCCTAGATCGGACTCGACTTCGTTGACTGACCGTGTGAATTTGCAGTGTTTACTGACCACGTGTGGGCCTGTTAACTCGTCTTTGCTGCGTTTTGCTCTGCTGTGATGATTTCCTCGCCCTCTTGTGGCGTCTGGCTCATGTCATTGAGCAGCCGAAACAGACGTTGGCCAATCGGAGCCGCGAACCCGGGTTCAGCCCGCCCAGCCGGGTCCAGCCGAATGCCGCCGTGAATGCGTGTGCCCAGTGCGGTGTCGTGACAGCGTAAGGGGACACGGCGTCCTTAGTGTCGCAGTCTCGGATATTGACTGGTTTTGCCGACCCGAGTGAACTAACCTTCGTGCGAAAACGCGACGATGCGGGGCAACGTGGACGCACCACTAGGGCAAAGCGACAGGTCCATCGGATCTTTCGATGTGTGACATACCTGTGCGGTGTTTATATGCATCCGTCAATCTTTTGATTTGCCGTCGTTTTCGCCCAGTCGTCACGCACTCGTGTCGCTGCTGCATGTGGCGCCATCCGGTGGCCCATCCTAACAACACTCTCTCAGCTTTCGATATACATACATGTGTATCTTTTTTGTTCTTGTTTTTTGCGTTCTCTTTCTTTCTCTCCCTCTATGTTTTGTCTCCCTTTCTCTCGCTCTGCGTACACATTCCCTTTCCGCTCTCTCGTCTGGTTCCGTTACGTTTGGTTACGTTCATCATCGTTGTCGTTCGCGATCGCGCTGCGACGTGGTCACGCCCCTCCCGACTGCTTCGTCGACATCTGGACGGGAATTCATCCATTCGCCGATCTTCAATTCACTCGGCTGTTGGATCGCCCTCAACCGCGCTCTCCTGGACCGCCATCTTGCATCCACCACCATCCGCCCGTGGGTGTTCGTCATTAGACGCGGGCGATTTAGTCAGCGCGGCGGACATGGTCGGTGGGTCGAGTGCGGGCGACCTGGTGACCGGAGATCTCGTCACGGCCGGCGACCTCATACACTCAGGCCACCCGGGACCGCTGATGTCGCCCAGCGGAACCGTCTTAGCCGGCCCCGGAACGGCAGGCGGGGCGGATCTGTCGTCGGTCAACTCATGCGCCCCCTACCTGTACCGCTGTGTCCACTGTCCCTATCAGACTAACTACAAACAGCGTCTGTTCGAGCACACTTCGACGCATCTCGGCGTCAAGCCCTACTCATGCTCGATCTGCGGCTACAAATACTCGAAAATGTCCAACCTTCGCAGGCACGTGCGCGAAGTGCACGAGGGCATCAAGCGGCCGACGCCGCGTAAGGACGGCGTCCGTAACAGCCCTGCGCAGAGCTCGAAGCTGGTCGACAAGGCCGCTCAGATGGCCTATCCTAGTAATCTGCTGAGCCTGCTCACGGCCACGGCGCCGGCAGTACCCAAAGACTACCACCATAGCAAGGACAATTAGAGAGGAATAGCGAAACAAAAAAAAAATACCCCCTTTTTAGTCATCTGTTGACGGTGGTCGACGTTAGCGATAAGTCGGTCCGAGGTTTTTGTCGGCCTTGAATAGAGGACGTAAGCCTGGGTCGCAGGCTTCGAGAGCCAGTCAGCAATAAGCTCCCACCTATTTTTTTAGACCTCAAACAGATTCACATGGTCCAAAATGGCGTCCTGACGTTGCGTGTGCATGCGCAGCGCCGCTTAGGGCGGTGACGCTGAGGCTGTTGTCCGCCTCTGGAGGGCGTCTGAAGTCGGTTGTTGGTTCCTTAACTTCGATGAGTGCGTGCAACGGCACTGCTCAAGCTTTATCAAGCAGAAGGACCCTGTCCTCACTCAGTTAGGACAGAGTTGAAGTCGGCATTCGCGCAGTGTCCAAATACTCGACGGAGCGCCACCACGTCATGAAATGGCCTGTGGCGAGATGTGTGTGTGTGTGTAAAAGCTAATACTCAGTCAGATATCGTGCAGGTCGTGCCGTGCAGCAGAGTTCTCTTTCGGTGGACCTGTTTGTGGGCAGGCAAGACAATAAAACCCCCTTACCCCTCCCCTCGTACTTCTGTTATTTGCCCTCCCGATTCGGGCGAGCTGAAAGGCAGGCTTTATTTCGTTGTACTTAGGGGCGAAGTCAGAGGGTGAACTCTTGTGGCGAGCGAAACGGGAAACAAACACTTCGTCGTTTGCCACTCGAGTCGACCTCTTCCCACCAGTGTGTATATTCTATTTATTAATATATACCAATCTCTCTCTATAAATATATATACACATAAGCATATATTATTAATATTATGCTGCTAATAGTAGTACCATTAATATATAACTATTTTGCGATATGCGCGAGAGCTGGAGGTATGTGCTAGTCTAAACTACATCGCGCACAATGCCCCTATTGGGCATGTCTTGTGCGGGTGTCAGAGTCTAATATAATAAATCGAGATGATTATTGTGTAAGTGTATCATCCTACTGACGAAACGATTGGACTGTTGGCGAGCGTGTCCAATGTTAACGTGTTTAAAGTTGACGCCGTGCCCGTTGGTGCCGAAGGTCTCGAAAATCATTCAACTAACATGATCGGAACCACGTTCATAAGGCTGCGTTTACTCGCAAATAAACGCCGAAAATCACCCCCATAAATCAAACACACACACACACACGCACACACACGCACACACATGCACACACATCTCGAATAGTCAGATTCGTGAAACACGTTGTTTTCTAGCTAGGCAACCGAGGCAAGGAACGTACTCAGATTATACATAGCTTAAAATATGTAGCTAGGTATACACGCTTAATTTATATAGTTGATTTACTCATGCTGAGCCGTATTGGTTCATCCGAGTGCTTATGTAAGGCTGCCGGCGTTAGGGTGTGATTGGTCGCCACTCAAATCATACATACAGCTTTCAGTAATTTTCCCCTTTATCACCAAAATAACGTCGAAGTCCCATGAGGATTCTGGTACGAGAAAAAAAAAAACTTTACTGTTGTCTTGTTTATTAGCGCCATCGAGGTCGTCATTGATGATCGATAGCTTTCTGAAGGTTAGTGGATCGCTAAGCAAATATTCATGCGATATGACAACGAAAAAAGAAAACAGCCACGTTTTTGTTTTGCCCGCGCATCACCGCTGCGCATACGAAGGCTAAAGGCAGCCCGTCACCCGGCAGCCATTCGCTCGATTCAAAATTTGGCGCCACTAGACGTGGCTAATGTGCGTGCGTGCGTGCGTGCGTGCGTGCGTGCGTGCGTGCGTTAGGCTGACGCGGAGGTTGCCGAACACCTCGAAAATCTGGCCGACATCTGGTATAGACTGGCGGGCTGATTCTGTCAACTGTTCGAAGGTAGGACGATTCGACCCGACGTTACGTGCCCGAACGCGAATTGTCATACGTGACAAAGACTAGCTTGTCATGCCGTCGGATCGTAGACGGTGCGGACACGCAATATTCAGGCCGTGTCGGGAAACAAAGATAAAAATAGGATGTTGCGCAATTGGCGAAGCTGTCGCTCGCATTCGTATCGAACAAGTGTCTAGTAAAATGTCATGTCGTCGTTCGACACCAAACCGAGACCGTCCTGGCGTGCTCCAAGATGACGAAAAAAAGACCTAATTTAGGACTTGGTTAGATGAGTGGCAATGCCGACGAATAGGCACATCGATGTCCATCGTTTGACGAACTCTAGGATAATAAATAGGTTTCACAACGACTAATAGATCCGAGCTTTAGGATGGTTAAGGCTGCTGCTGCTGCTGCCACAGCCCTCGTAGATTCGTCGATGGTCAGCCAGATGTGTTCAGCCATGTGCTTTTTCGTGTAGTTAACGGGTTTGGGACCAGAGGCGTCCGATAGTATCTAGACGAGTTGGGTTGGTCTTCCCCGTAGTCCCATACTTCCCCCTCGTCACTCACACAATGTGTGCTGAAAGGTCTCGTGAAGGCTGTCGTTTGGAATGCTTCAAGGCACTTCGCCACCCTGCCATCGACGAGTAGGAACGCCCTCACAGCACCTCGGAGGTCGGGGAATTTGTGGAGTTTGTTGGCTCAACGATTCAGCCGCGTCCTGAATCGTTCAGTTTTGCCGGACAACAACGCAAACAAATCGCACGTTACCCTGACATTTCCCCGGTCCTTGTTGTCACTGCTTCCCGCCTTTCTCCCGATTACGTCTCCTCATCCACGTTCATGCAACGAGAGCGAGAGCGAGAGAAGACGAAGTCCTATACAATATTGAACTCGTCACTTCTAGTGCCAAAACAAGAGAACAAACAAAACACTAGCCCGAGAATCGCGTCGTTGCTACTCCGAACAGCGGAGAGCCTTATGCAGCTATTTGATGAACACCTTGACCTCAATAGATCAGCGACAAAACGCACCCGTTCGCCGTCTGTTGGCCCCTGGCCAGCCGTTACCGGCTGGTAATGCTACTGTACGAGGACGGCAATAGCCACAAGTGCGTAGTCACAAGTGTAAACAAAGCGGACACACGAACGAACGAACGAACATGTACGCGGGGTGGTTGTTGTTGGTTTACTCATTACGATTTGCTAAATCATGAACGGTGCAGGAAGGAATGGTGCAGTATGACTACGTGTTAGCAGGGTCAGACGGCAGCAGCTTGAGTTTGTGTGAAATTAATAATCTATGATTAAATAAATGAAGTTATTTGCAAGAAACAACAGATAGCACGTCTCTGGTGTATTCAATTCGAGGCGGGAGGCGCCCCTATCGGGAGCCTGCTCAGCCTTGTGTGTACGTGTGTGTTTGTACGTGTGTGTTTGTTTGTACGTGTGTGTGTTTGTCTGTACGTGTGTGTGTTTGTTTGTGTGTGTGTGTGTTTGTTTGTGTGTGTGTTTGTTTGTGTGTGTGTGTGTGTTTGTAATAGATTTAGTCTTACTACTAACCGCTGGGAATCGTGAGGTGGGCACTTTGCCACCTCTTCGATTGTTGAAGTGCTACGGTAATCGTTTTCAAGCACTTCCGGCTGAGTTTAACGACGAAGATTTCGGATTCGGACAACGATTAGTAGAACTGAGGGGAAAAAACCAATCAATTTTGACCTCGAAACATGAATTTGAAGAGAGAGAGAGAGAGAGAGAGGAACAGGAGGACACCGAAGAATGGACAGATCGTCAAAGAATGCTGTGAAGTTTTACAGACTAACGCTTGCTCAAGGGACGTCCGAGGGTTTACTTTCGAATGGGTAACGTATAATCACTTAGAAACACGAACTTGTCCTCTCGTTCGAGGGAAGTGCGATCGATGTCGCGGAGTTTCCGTTCCACATGAACATTTCAGCACTATCTCCACTACCAGTACGTTGGACGCTTTTTGTCACGCGTTTGGACGCTGTTCGATGCTGCGATGGGTGAAGGGTGCGACGCAGTCGATTCTTTCCAAGCGGCTGCTATTGCTCATAGCGTTCGTTACGATGACCATCTGATCATTGTTATTATTGTTACTGTATCTGTATTGTTGTGGTTGACTGAACGGGGTGTCTCTCGTGTGCTCTAACCGCGGGCGCCCCTTTCAGAGGAGGCGGTGGTGACGACTTCTGCTTCGGGCAGCGCATCGGCCAGCGTAAACTCACCGTCGACCAGCCTGACCGCGAGTTCTCGGAAGGGCTCCGCCCGCATCAAGAGGACGGACAAGATGTTGAAGGCCGGAGCGACGGGGTCCAGTGGCAACAGCGCCGGCCCCTCGGCTGGCGGCTTAGCCGCGGGCGAGCGAAGCGTCGCCGGCGGCGCGGGCCTGGCGACGTCCACCAGCGCCGTGGGAAAAGCGGTCTCGAAGATCGAACATCTCTGCACCCTGTGCCAGTTTTCGACGCGCTGTTCCCTCGAGCTCAACGACCACCTGAAGCAGCACCTCAGCGACAGCGAATGCACCCCACAGAAATGCACCTTCTGCGCGGTGAAGCTCGAGAGTCTCGAGGCGCTCTACGAGCACGTCGGTCGGGAGCACCATCGCGAGAAGGAGTCTCTCACCCGAATGCTCACGGCGTTCAAGTGCAGCCTTTGCGGCCTTCAGGCCGGCGACTACTCGACCTTGAGCGGACACTCATGCGCCGACGATCTGATCGGATCTCCAGGCGCGTTGACGGCTCAGACAGCCAACGTCGTCTCCGTGCCCAGTGGATCGGTCCTCGTACCAGTTGGATTGGATCCGTCAGAACCCGTTCCGGCGTCGGGGGTCTATCCGAATCCGGAAATCCAAACAGTTTTAGCCAGTGACAGTGGAGCTGGTGGTGGTGGTGGTGGTGGTGGCGGCGGCGGCGGTGGAACTCAGTACGCGTGCGACTTCTGTCCGTATATTACATTCAACCTCGGCAGCTTTCACCGGCACAGGAATAAGCACAAATCGGCGCCAGCCATCAAATGCGTCTATTGCGGCCGTCCCATGATATCGAAGTGCGCCTACGAAAGCCACGTGGCCCGGCAACACGTCGAGTCGTTGTTAAGCACAATTCGGCAGAACATGCAAGGCCAAGGCGTCCGCTGTATGTTCTGCGATGAAGCGTGCCCCCCCAAACAACTCAACAAACATATCGACCTCGTCCATCAAAACGCCAAGAACTGCCTACTTGACCGAAGCAAAGCGCAGAAGGTATAATCGGACGAAAAATCAGCCACGTCGATCCGAGCGCCGGGATCTGGCCTAGGGAAGGAGCGGCATTTGTCGAACGTTGATATTTCCCGACTTCGGGACGCGTCGTTCTGCTAGAACAACTGCACAAGCCTCCACTGACCGTCTGATCATCTGATTCGATATTGGGAGCGATCGCGCGCCGTCGATGGGGGGTCGATCGGGGTGGCCCATTATGGGGAGCGGGGGACGCGGGTGTGCACCCCGAAGCAAGGTCAATAATCGTGGATGACTTCGTCTAGAAGAGGATTCACAAGGTGCAACTCGCCTGTACATTATGATGAGACTTTGAACGGGGAGGGATCTCGTTGTGTGTATGTCAGTGTAAACAACAGAAAAAAAAACACTAAAAACGGAAAAATACCGAGAGAA
>MNPL01015238.1:19040-31347 GCA_002081605.1 Tropilaelaps mercedesae | reverse complement strand
TTTTTTTTTTTTTTGTTGTTGTTGTGACCAACATGCTTGCGTTTAGCTGTTGTCACTCGTCCATGCTGACAAGTCCATGTGGCGTCGCGTCAAGAGACTTCTGTCATTTTTTCGATCAGACGAAGTAACAACCCACCGCCGTTCCGCCTTGAGACACCAGATCAACAACATCTACGTGAGATAATTACACAGTGAGGTTTTTATTCGTGAACCGTTTATATAGCGTGAAAAAGCCTCTATAGACGGCCACCAACTTGGTCGTCGTCACGCCTGGAACGACGCAAGAGCAGAAGACGCCAACGACGTTAGCATCGGCGTCGAGTGTAATAACATGTAAATTGTTTTTGCTCACCCCCCGTCGAGTGTTTTACGCCGTCGTTGTAGCGCCACTCTATCTTGTCGATGTTGGACGCGCTCTTTCGAGGGACCATCGTCTAGAAACGCTGAGGCCGCTGATGACACATGCGTGACTTCAGTTTTAGTTAGATCCCGCAGTGAAATCGTTATGTGACAAGATACGTTTGTCACTGTTGTTCCTACAAGTTAGACTGCAAGAAAAAAAAAAACTGTTAACAGCTTCGTGCACGTGTCTCCCGCTACGAGGAATGGGCCTTGGATCAGGTCTTGGCCTTACAGGACTCCTGTAGGAGACCTTAGCGACTTAGAAGCAGCTGCTGTTCTCGCGCTCTGTCGTTACCAATGAGTAATCAAACACAAAGAAAACCCTAGCGAAGGTGTGCCCTGGCAAATTCCTATCGAAAATGCTTTATTGAAAGTTCTTCTGAACGGACACTCTTACGAGTGCCTGGCCAGTGCCTGGTTAGGCGGCTACTGAGACGGCCGATCAGACAGTCTTAGCTTAATGGTGCGACGTCGCTCCAAAGAAAAGCAGAAAGTTCGTCGGCAGAAGAAGTTTGATGGAGGGGAGCGGCGCAAAAGGCACGGATCGGACGGAGTCATAGTCGTGCCCAGATTCGAGGGAATTTCTGGCGAGAAAAACTCAAGAAATGTCCTGGCCGCTCAGCTCTCGCGCGCGCGCGCGCGCGCGCTAAACAATCTTTAACGCAAGGGTGGCTTTGGCTTCAATGGCTGTTTTGCAAGGTGAGACGCGGTGTCGACGTCTTTCAACCGCAAATAATGGAATATTTTTTCAATGAATGAAAGCGACGTATCCACATGGCCTGCGCGTATTTTACCGAAGAGGAGGAGGATGCTTCTTTCGTGGTGGCGACGGCCGTTTAAACAGTGGCCCTATCAGCAGAGAGGCGGGCAGGCCATAGAAGAAATGGATGGGTGGCCATGATGTCGAAAGAATCGATGCTCAAGTCAGTTGCGCTTTATGCAAACATGTATTACATAAACATTATGAAGACACCCGCGCGCACGCACGCATGGCCACCCACCGAAATACCGCACCTGCACAATCGTGTGTGCACGAAATTGCGCTTCCAAGCAATGTGATACATTCGTAAACGAAACGTCGGATTTTGTGCTTATGCAGCATCATGTTCTTCGTTTCTGTTTTCGTCTAGGCAAGCGCGAAGTTTAATGTCCGCTTGGATGTCGTCGTGCATCGATAGTTCGCCCACAATTGAATTTCTTGCGCCGAGTGACTAAACTAAATCTGTCATTTGTTTGTGTACAATGACCAGAGAAGGTCGGTCGCACACACGAAATTCCTGACTATGAACGAAATGTACGCGTCGCTCTGCTACGAGTTGTCGTACATGAACGAAAAAAAAAAAAAACGAACTGGTTCTCTCTTCAACGACTATTGTCCGGGCGGAGTAGGGAGTTCACGACCAACTCGTTTTCCGAAGCCACCGCGTATGAAAAGTTACACCCCCTTCAAGCAAAAAAAAAAAACAGCGGCAAAAATCTTTCTGGATCGGCTCCATCGTCGGGCCGTCCGCTCATTAAGGGGCTTCTCTCGAGCGGCTACGCTAAATCGCAGTGAAGTTGGGACCTCCTTCGGCAGGCCCGTTCAGCCTCCCGCCTCCTAGGCCATTTTCTGTCTGTACTAAAGAAACGACCGTGTGGTTGGAAGTTGGCTTGGGAAGGGGGCCAAAGGGAGCAAACTGGAGCGTTTGTTTGCCAACGGCCAACCGCAGCGAAATGATGCAACAAAAAAAAAACAACAACAATCACCCCCAGCAGTCTTGACACGAGCTCGTCGACCACGTCTAAAAGTTGGGATCATCGGGAAGGCAGGCGGAACCGGGAGATGACGCTCGCCTAAGCAGTCTTTCGTGAGAAGACCATGGCGCATGACGAAGCACGGCCTTCGGACGATGCCATCATATTCGTCCGACGTCACCGTCTGTGGCCGTACACAGCGAGGCCATGTTTGGGGCCGACGATATCCGAGGGACCGGTTCTAGTTAGGAAGCCACCGTCCTGTAGCAGTGGGCTGGTTATTTAGTTAGCGACGACGACGACGATGAGCGGGGGGTGCATCGTTACGGGGGTTGGTCACTAAACGACTACAGCCATTTGCCCCGGAAAGTGAGCTTCTCCGTTCGTGGCGTAACATTGTTTCGAAGGCAAGAGAGCCGACACATAGTCGAAGGGGCAAAGGAAGCATGGCGAATAGTGAAGGCAAAATGCAGCATGTCGCGATTTTCATCCTCCGGCAAGGCGACGTGCTCTCGTTGTTCTTGGCCTGGTTAATCCTAGACCTTTTTTCCTGCTTTCTCCGGAGTTCCTCTGCGCGAGCGTCCTTCAGAGGATGGGTGCGCAACTCCTACCGCGCGCGCATGACTCAGCTACCAGACCGAACTGCTGCGGTGACCAATGCGCGGCGACCTCGTCCTGTTGTCTCGTCAAGGTTTTTGCGGCTGGTATTAGCGGCCGCGGGCGAGTCGCATGGACGACCCTGACCGTTTTCGTAGTCTGTCGACGCAGGCCTGCCAACGAACCTCGAACACTTGGCCGCCAGCGTCGCCGGCGCTGTGACGTCGCCGGTCTAGCTGGCTATAGATACGGGGCAAAAAAATCCCTCGCAAAACAAACTTAATGCTTGACTTGTTTCGAAAAGAGCAAAATAACCTAATTATATGTAAGCGGTTAGCGGAGCAGAGACAGGCCCTGTCACAAAGCGGCTCAGCCTCCGTAGCCAGAAGTGAGGTTCGTTTCATCTCCTCCCCTCCCTCCCTCCACCCACCCCCCTCACTCACTCACTCACTCGCCCTCTCAAGTTCGAATAAAAAAACCTTAAGACGGAAGAACCTCGGGAAAATTCCCTCAAAGACGCAGGACGGCGCCGAGTGCTGAAAGACTTCTCTGAATAAGCTCTGTCAGGGCATGACGTTAGCGTTCGCTGCAGAACAGGCTGCTGCCCCAGGGTGACAGGAGGGCCGGAGTGGGCCTAAAACAGTTGAACGACCCAGGCTTTCTTTGCACGTCCACGTATTCTACTATAGGCAGAACAGATATCAACAGAAGATCGACTGATATTTCATCTCCTCTAGCAGCCAGCCACCTTCCCATCGGTCGACAGCCGCTATACAGCGCCAGCCAAGGGAGGCCTGCACACAAGAAGAAGCACACAATAATGAGAGAAACGTTGGAAAAGAGAAGAAGACCTTCAGCTACCTGGCCCATCAGAGCTGATATTCGCGACGACGACGACGACGACGACGACGATGAGGGGAGTGGCCTTACTTGATGCGTTGCTGATGATAATTCGAATATAAATTGTTCTCTCTAACTCAAAGACACTCGTGGCCCTCATGCTCCAGATGCGAACCGAGGGCCCGCACACCGCTTCAAGTAGAAGGGCCTTTCGAGGACCAGTTACACCGACTAGACAGGAGGAGGATATCACTCTCATTCTCTGTTGCACGTTCTCGACATCTTCTTGCGTTCTTTAATCGCGGTGACGAAAGCTTTCGCTCTAAGGGTGCTGTTGCTGACTCGCCGTCGCCCCCCGATCCAGCATGTCGACCTCTGTCGAATTCGACGGCGGCTGAAGCAATATACGACGGTACCGTAGCCCAACAGACTATTAAATACGCCCGCCGTGTACTTCGGCTCGGGTCCGTTGTTGCAACACGCGACCTTCTTGACGACTACGAACATCGTCGGAGTTTCTCGCCGTTTCCATCTGAGTTCGTTGGACGACGACGCAGCTCCACCTACGAATCGCGCAAGGAATATTTCCTGAATGAACGACTGCAGCCCAATTGGCCTCCTTCGAGCCGAATCGCAGTCAATATTCAAACCGGTAGCCACACACACACACACACACACATATCCATGTGTATGTATATATTTCGTTGTACTCTGTAATCGTTTGGTCAGAGATCATCAGACAGCACCGCACGCGTTGTTTTGCGGCCTTAACAACAACGTCTGACCAGTCGTTCGACTTCTCGAGCGGGATCGGTGTGATCCGGTCATGGGAGTTTGCACCGCCATAGTTTCTGAGTATTGCCAGCAGAGTCCGGCACAGTCGTGAAGAAGAAGTGGAGGTGTAGCATTGTCGGCAACAGAGAATATCCGACCAGGAGGTGGTATCCTTGCGTACCCCAGCCGTAGCGCGGTGCCTGCATCATGACAGGAGGCAGCGCAATTACATTGTTTTTATCTTGCCACCCGCACCCCCAGCGGCCAGAGCGGCAGTCGCGGTGGCGCGAATGACAGCGACGCCAACGATGTGACACCGATAGAGAAGGAAGAAAGTAACCCCTCACCCCATACCCCCCACAAGTCCGCCCACTCGGGAGGGCATTCAGCCTCCCCACAAACATAGGCTAGAGGATGTGCTTGCCGCTGCATTAGTAACGATTAGAAGAGATATGAAGGCGGTCTGTAACGGCGGGACGACGACGACAGCAGTCGGCGTCAACAGGGGCAAAAGCAACGGCGGCGGCAGTGGCGGCGGTGGCGACGACGACAACCGATGGGAACCGAGTCCAATCTCCCGACCGACTCCCGCCGGCCACGCTCCAGCCATGGTTAGGGCGGCGATGCGCAACCTAATGACGTGAAACGGCTGTAAATACATGGGAAAAGAGAACGCGAGAACAAGGCTGAAGACGATAGCAAGACGAGGCAACGAGCGAGGGAAAGGAAGAACACCACCTCCCAGCCCTTCGACGAGTTCCGGATGACGTCCCCCTTCTATCATCGCTAGCAGCAGCAGCAGCAGCAGCAGCAGCAGCCGCCCGACGCGGCCAGACGTTCGGCGAGCGCCACCGCGCAAAGAAACCGAGAGAGAAAGAAACAACGAACACGACTAGCAACGTTTGTCGGCAGCTGACCGCTCAAGCACGGCTCGACAACTCGAAGGAACGGGGCCACCCGTTCGCGTCGTTCCCGTGTAGGTCGTGCAGTTTTGCCTCGATAGTTTCTCGATGAGAGGCCACGCCAAAAGCGGCATCACCTACGTCGACGCGACAAACGCTAACAAGAGCGATCAACCGACTAACATGGCGTCTAAGCATTTCTAAACGGTAACAGGCTGGCACGAGCCAGACGAAGGATGCAGCGCAACGAAGACGGTCACGAGACACCCGAAGCAGAAGAACCATTGGCAGAAGACGAGTCAATAGCAGAATCATTCAAGACACTCACACAGACGACACAAGACACTGGACAGGGGTGACAGGACGCCGTTAGAGACGCATCCGGAAACGCTTCCTGCCTGTCTACCATGGCCGAGCCTCTGCTCCCTCCACGCGCAGCCGCCTTGTTAGACAACAGACGACTCGCGTGTGCGCGTGCGCGCGTGCGTTCTTGTATTCGCTGGCGTCCTCCCCAAGGGCGGTGTTAGTTAGCTGCCGCCAGCGTCCTGACATAGTGACATCCTGTGGCCAGTCACGGATAGTGACTTCCAATAAAAGGCCTCCCGCCGGAGGAGCGGCCATTGCGTCGACAAGAGCGCGAAGCTTGACGGGGGTTCCGGTCTTAGTAGGACTTTCTCGTCTAGGCCCCCCCGTTTCTCCCCTGACGTTTGACCCCTGACGCTGTCTGGTGAAACGATTCGACCGACGTGATACTTCTAACCGAAACGAACCGAGTTGAGTTTCGATTTCGAGTTGATTCATCCGCTCTGGTCACATGACATAGCGATTCAAAATATGTCGAGGATCGGTCCACCATCTTAGCAGTCAGCTGGAAAAAGGTAACGTTATATCTATATCGTTGTTGTTGTTGTTGTTTTTATTAGGTTTTTGTCGCATCTGCTTGTAGATAGTCGCGTCTATGTGTCGATGCGTCTGGCTGGGTAGTGCAGGACTCATCGATAGGACGCGGTCATTTTCGGCGCGGTCTGCCTCGATTTTCAGTTGTTCGTCGTTCTACACCGGCGTTGAGTGTTATTAGACAGAAGTCGCTGCAATGGGGCCGAAAGTGACTTGTGTATTTTCGTAATGCCGCTAGATAATCCTAATCCTCGAAGGTTGCGACGGAGATCGCGGACCACAAACAACATCTACCAACTCGACATGAGCGTCTGTTACTGGACAACGACAGTCTATCTGGACGCACCAATTTCGTTGCTGAAACACGCGCCGGATCCCGCCGACCATGCAAACGCCACGCGGGAAAACAACACTCACTCAGTAGAGTTCGAATGGCGAATAAAAACAAACCCGGATGTTAACTAAACAGGCTCGAGCGCCTGTTCAGTTCGTGATGAAGTGAATTGGCGCAGACTACGTTGATGTCCCATAGAGGCCTGCATATTCTGCCTAGACCGGTCTCGTAGAGTTTGCTCGACTAAGACTGATTTTGGCTACCTTACTCAAAATGATTTTTGTGAGATTACTTTCAAGGGGCTGACTCTTGTCAGATTCTACTCAGCCGAGGCTGGTCACGTTTGAAAGTGATCGCGTTAAAGCGCCATTGCAAAAAAAAAGTTTATAGCTTGAAACCTCTGCCATTGCATTAGAACGTCGGGAGGGATTGGGGGCTCCGTGGAAAAGCGGCTCTGCTGCAATTGTGATCCTATTAATTTTTATGTGCACTTCTTCTATAACAGAGAGAGTTCTAAGGATTCTTCCTCGACTATAATGGCGTTTCAAAACCCAAGTATTTTTGAGATATAAGCAATTGCCTCTAAAACGAATCCCATAACAAGGTTGCGCAACTACAGACGTTCTGGAAGTCGTGGCTAAGCGAATTCGCGGGCTAACGAAAAAATGGTGGCAGTCCTTCTTGTCGGCCACAGTTCGTAGCGCATCGTGGGTGTCAAAAAAACAACAACATAGGCAAAACACAAACGAACTCCTGAGCACGAGGGACATGACACCATGAAAACACTTCGATAGAGGAAGACGTATCAGCAGCCCGAGTGGTGACGCAGCTGAAGTTCTCGGCTATTTCTCGGAGTGGATCAGGCTGCTCGGATCGGACCGTGGTACAATTACGTGCGACCGGCTTGAGTATACCCGAAGCTCACCCCCTCACTAGATTAAGATTGCCTCGTCCTACTTGAGGAGACGTCTAGACCTACTCTAAGGACAGGAGCTGCTCGTCGCTTTCCGGACGCATCAAAGAGACTTTGAAATCGTTCCTGGTGTCGGCCGCGTAGCAACTATTCTAATCGAATAAACAACTACCGCCAAGCTACTACCGCAACTGGAATAGCGAACTGTGAACCAGCATCGGAGAACTTCTGATGGTCAGCTAAATACAGCGAACTACAGCAGAGACGGACGGACTGACGGACGGACGGACGGACGAGCAGCGACCCGTGGCAGTTATCAGCGTTATGTTCAGGCCGTACTAAGGAAAAACATCCACTTCTTCCGAAGTCGAGTGATTGTGGGCTCGAAATGCTAAGTTATACAACACGCATGCCCTCATGGGCATGTGTGTGGCGTTTCGCAATGACCCCCATCCCCTTTCGTCGCGTAAAGCGCGTCCATGAGTGGTGTTGTGATATTTATGCAGCGCAGCCCTCGCTGGACGGGGCACTCAGGCATTTGTAGCTGGCCTAAAGCCTTGATATGCATCAGAGGTAAATCCCTTCTAATTCCCTATGCGACAATGCACTATAGAGTCTGTTTTAATTAGTTCAAACATTTGTGATTAAAGGCTTATTGGGCAATGTCTACAAGACTAAGCTATCAAACGATGAGCGTCCACCCTCCCTTCCGCCCCCCTTTTGATCGTGGACCCGTTACGGAAGGAACGGCCCCCACAAATCGTCTAGACAAACATTCGCTCTAGTTATGGCGCGCCGCGCCCCCCCATGTGGAGCAGAGGTCGACGAAAACGTGAAAACGCACAAGTCCACGCTCGACACGCTGGTGAGTAGACTCAGCTTATAGAGAGAGAGAGCATCTTCCGTGCTTCAGTATCGCGCACGTTTGTGCGATTCGCTTGAGTATAAATAACATTCAAAGGCCGACACGGAACTGCGCGAAGATGTTGTCATTATAACGCCGGAAGAAGTCGCTGTGAAGAACACCGGTGCATGAATGCACTCGTTCGAAGGCAACAGACTTCACTCGCCGATGAACTCACCCTTGCCGAGAACAAGGAGGGGGGAATCCTTAGAGGACGACGTATGGTTCTAGGCGAGTGGCAGAGAAAGAAGGCTTTCAGACAGAAAAACACTTTCATCACAGTTCTCGTCGTTAGACGACTCTTCGTGAGCGCCATGTCCTGCACAGCCTCTAAACGTGCACGTTTACATCAAGGTTTACTGAATGTCGACGTATGTACGTACGCTTGCACGTATGGCCAATGCACGCTGACCGTCTTCACGGACACTTCGGTATCCCTCATCAAAGAGCCACGTCCACAGCAGTTACGGCGTCAAAGCGAACGCCCTCGTGAGGCGTTTTGAAGGAGCCTCATCGGCGCCTCTCTTATCCACGATCTACTCGAACTAATCTCTCTAATGGGTTGGTTGCTATTTTACCTTTACCTTTACCGGCCTTGTGCGTGACGCGCTGGCCATAGTGAATTCCCAATTTCAGTTACATACCCAGTTCAATATGGCTCTGGGTATGTTCGTGCTGACGGGGGTATCCGGCCGCGTCCCCGTATCGCCCCTCGCTGCCACCGCTGGCGAAGCCCCTCCACGGCCTCCCACATTAGCAGCTGGACTGGCTGGATTTCGCTGTGTCGTGTTTCACTCGTACGCGAACGTCGCAGCAGTCGTCGTCGTGGCGGCGGCGGCGGCGGCGTCCGTAGGGCGGCAATTATCTGTTCCGTTTGACCGCTTTGGCTGTATTTCACTGAGTGCTATAGCAGTTCAGTCTCAGTGTACGACGACTGGGCGACACGGGAAGTGTATTTTGAGGGGATCGTGATGTTCCTCCGGCGCGTATCGCAAATGCGCTTGAGCCTGTGTCGGCTGTCCTTCTCGCCCAAAGCACAAACTCGTCCTCATGCTGGCCTGCTTTAACGCCAGCTTCCTGCTGTCGTTGGTTGTTGGAGTCTGGTGCTCATGTTTCTGCTCGCTGCTCGCCTGTGTCAGCGGCGGTGTGAGCTTGTCGCTTACCTCAGATGCAGTTTGGTCCGTCATGTCGTTTGTCAGGCCGCTCCCGGGCGTCCAGGCTCTCCCTCGCCAGTGATGCTCATCAGTCGCCTTTTCGGCCTTGTTCCTGCCCCCAGATGAAACGTCCTTTAGGAATGGTCGTCGTCGCAAGTGGCGGCCTCAACCCCGGGGGGCGTTGTCCCTCATGGAGCCGACCATGGATCCTCGTTCCCAAAATCCCTTTTTTTCCCGTTCTATTCGTCCGCTGTCCAGTCGACTGCGGCCAGCCACCAGTCGGAGCAGCATATATAGGGTTCCCGCTCTGCTTTTACACACAAAGGCAAGAAGAAAGAGTAATTAAGCAAAAAAGTTCAAAATGATTCCTTTTTGGGCGTGTCTCCCTCTTGCTTTCTCCTTTGCCCGCCGTTGCCCCTCCTTGCTTCGTGGGGTACGCCTTTTGCCCTCCCGCCCCTCCTCGGAACGGGTCGACCCCCATATGCAGCTATCTTTTTTTCCCTGTGCCGCTACTGTTGGACCCCTCAAGGGGGTCCGGCGTTGTTGTTGTCATCCGTTTCGCTTCTGTTCGATGCCTTTTGTGTCGTACGTACCGGCACATTGCATGGGGGGGGCCATCCGAGCAGACCCTATAACCGCGGCCCCCCCCTTCAACCCTCCGTCCCCTGACCTCCATCCCTGCACTAAGTAAGGACGAAAGCCGAGGGAAAAGCATCCCAGCATGGAAAACAACATTTGCCAGCGGGCCGCGCGCCGCTTCGCGATGGATGCACACACACACACACACACACACACACACACACACACGTATCTCCCACTCACAAGTGCTGCTTTTCCGCTGTGACGCCGAACGGCAAACACAGCCGAGAAAGGATCGGCGACAAAGGGCCAGAGACTCTCCGTGATTAGGTTCTAGCGTGGAATAAACTGAATGTGCGAAATTTGACGGCGGACGAGAACTCGTGATTAAGCGGCACCAGCGACGACCAGAAGGTTGAAGATGGCGACGACCGTTGTAGCAGCGCAAATACGCCAAAAAGTCGCTGCTACAAATGAGAGCGAGGTGTCTTATGGATGGAGCTCACGAAGGCTGTGCACCAGGGGCATGAGGGCGCGAGACAGAAGTAACCAGTTTCTGCTGGGGCCAGAACAAAGTGAACTGATCGTCAGACGAAGGAAGTTTCCGACAGGTCAGCCGAAAAGCTTTTTTCTCGTTAATTTAGCGAGCTTGCTCAGACGCCACCCCTCCGCGGTTTTCAGATGAACAGGGTGTAGCTGTTGGCTTTCTGATGATGACCAATACGCGAGGCGGAGCTTCACCAGACAATCCTGGTCAGACCAACAAACTCTGTCAAGTTTGTTGGTGTAGCAGCCATGTTGAACTCGGCCATTGCGGGACACAACCAACGAACCAGCCCACGAACGCCGCTGGCCCAGACCAGTTTGTAACTCGGTCACCAATTTCGCCGCGCAGAACTTCCACGAGGCAAACAGACGCTATTTACGCTGTAACTCTTAGACGAAGCAGTAAAAGATGTTCTTCGATTTTATCGCCCCGGCCAACCGATCTCGACGCGACGCTCCCCATGAAGACGTATTCTTCTTCCGCCATGACACACGTTTGAACTAATAAACGCGCGCGTGCTAGGCAGATGCAGCGATCGCGATGTCGGATATATAAATGTATGTACATTGTGTATTTCTAGCGATCAGTTCGTTTCTTATTTGGCTGCTGTCTCATTGTGGATGGGCACCTCAGAGTTTTGAATAAAATCCCTTGACTAACCCTTGAGTGACATCCTCCCCTGCAAGCGACACCCTACGGCGGATTGCGGTGTCGTCTAAGACTGTACCTTTTCGCCGTCTTCCTGGCTTGTGTGTGTGTGTGTGTGTGTGTGTGTGTGTGTGTGTGTGTTGTACTCGTTTTCGCCGTTTGTGTCGGATATTCGTGTTTATGCAGTAGAAATGCCCATGTCGCTGGACAAGGGCTGAATCCTGGCCGAGCCACCAATGTGAACCGGTTTCGAAGATGAATCCAGGAGGTGGAGTTGAAGGGCTCCTAGGAGTTAACACAACGAAACGTGATTTATTTCCAGATTCACACACGACTGATGGCCCCCGCCGTGTTTCTACTCGCCAAGTATGCGAATCAGCAGAACTCTGCTTCGAGCCAAAATAGGATCGTCGATAAAATCAATATTTTGTAATTTTTGTGAAAGCTTTTTCTCTATGCGATCATCTCCCTTCCTCTCGCCCTGACCATATCCAACTCGACCCCCGGCAAGCCGTACGCCCAATGCATACCCCATTTGCACCTCCCCCTTGCGTGCCCCATACGTAATCCTGACTCGTCGAACAGGGAGTCAGTCCATGGTCAACTCTGCTTCACATAAAACTCAGCCCGACCTGTTTCCTCGCTCGACGCCCGGCGTATCCTGGGGACTCAAACAATGATTTGGGCGCCGTTGTTGAAGCATCATCTCCGTCTCAAGGATTCCGACGTGACAGATCGTAATGAATGTACTACCGGTTAGTGGCTCTGCAGACACATCGTGGCTCGTATTCGCCAGCCACAGCAGAGAACAGATCTCAGCTGGCGTCCCTCCGTTAGACACAAGAGCCAGAGAGAGAACGCGCGCGCGCGCTGCGCTCATGTGCGAGTTACTCAGTCTATTCCGCTTGAAAAACGCTCAAAAGAAACTGGGGCCAATGTAGGGGCGAGGCGGATTTTCAGCTCGTGGCCTGGTCATCACCACCACCACCACCATATTGGCCCCCTGTTGCGTAGTTCGAGACGGTGGTTTTCACTCGCTAGACGCGATGAAAATCATTTTCTAGAAGAGAAACTTCCCGTTT
>MNPL01015237.1:0-26065 GCA_002081605.1 Tropilaelaps mercedesae | reverse complement strand
CCCTGCGTGTTTGTGTATATATATATATATATATATATATATATATATATATATGATAGCATAGTGATAATTAATGTTGTAAAAAATCTAAACAGAGAGCTTAGTTCGCAGTTTGTTCACGAGCAGGCCAACTGTCGCGTCGTCTAGGTGACATTGTGCCGATGGCCTGAAGAGCTGCTTGTTCAGAGGAAAAATCGGTGTATGTTTAACCAACTGTGTGTGTCCCGTAGCTTCGTACTAAACACATGTCCCAATACACATCTGTACTATAGCCATGTATATAAACACATTTGTAGGTAGAGAGTCGTTCGTCACCACGCGAGTGGCATGAGCGATCGTCTGGTAGCATTTTTTTTCTTGACTGTGACGCTCGAAATTGAGCTGAGAAACGACCCCACAAAATTGGCTCAGCCGTTTTTTTGTTTGTTTGTTCACGCCTCCTCCAATTAACACGATCGGACTAATCGGTTACTGCACGATAGGTCAGATTATTGGGAAATGAGGCGCACTACACTCGCCTTTGAATTGATCTCGTTCCCAAACTACTTCTCGGATACTTGGTCGTGTTTATAATAAACAAAACAGAAAAAAAAAAACAGAGATGTAACGCGTCTACGAATATGAAGGCTACACACGGCCTGGGTGGGAACGTACGCACGTAACGTGTTTGGCCTCTGAATGAGTTCAGAATGTCTATGTTTGTCCATCGTACGTCCACGAGAGAGATGATCTACGCTGAAAGGGACACGTTGATTTCCCTGAACGGGGACCGTGTCCCCGTAGAAATCGTAGAAATGCGCGAGGAGACCGTACGAGGAGGAACGCGAAAGTGTCGGCAGTCTAGGGCCGCTACGGTGGCCATTGAGGGTGTCGCTCACTTTCAACACAAACGATTCGATTCAGTCCTCCTTCTGCTGCTGCTGCTGCTGCTTCTGCCGATGCAGATGGAGAGCCGTGTTGAGCAGACAAAGAAAGCTGCCTGTTCTGTTTTGGTCATGATGCAGCCTTGCCCGTCAGCCTCTCTTCCCCTCCTCCCCAGAAACAAACGTCAGAGGTGAGATATAATATTGTATTTGGATACACACACACACACACACACACTCTATACACACTCAGTATATCATAGTAACTTATTCAAATGGTGGCGACGAGCTTTCGACGTACTTCACTTTAGGATCCTGTTAATAGCGGTCGACGAAACTCAGCCAGTTCGTGTACAAATACAAAGCTAAGGTAGAAGCCTCAAGCCGGGCGGGCGGGCGAACGAATGCGTTCCATCCCAAGGCAGTCTCCTGGACGAGAAAAAAATCGATTGGACGTCAAAAGCTCGCTAGCCACCAATTCCGTAGACGCTCCGAAACTTTGATGTACATAGCGTGTATATAGTTTATGTAAGCGATGGCAGGATTTATATTTATCGTCGACAGGAGGAACAAAGGAATTAGCATAGCGCATGGATGAACTTCGAATTCATACGACACGAGATGCATAAAGCGCATATGAGACGCGAGTTGTAGAAACAAGACGAAGTGTGTAGCCAAATAATAAAGTTGGATAGGCCAATATATGGCTATTGTAAAACATATGGCGTGTTTTTCATTTGTTTAGCATAGACAGGAACACCATCCCAACCAGACTAAACTTCGCCTAACCTACTAGCCTATTAGGAGAATGTCTATTGGAACAATTTGTTTTTTCTGCTTTATCTACTGTACTTCCAATAACTTGTGAGGAAAGTTTTGCATGAAGTCTATTCGTTCGTAGATCCAGGTTGTTATTTCCAATAGAAAAAAGCCCCTGTCTCATTTTCCCAGGAGGCTCAAGGAGCGATTTAGCGAAGGACAATTGTTGTCCTTTTATAGTAGACAAAAGGACAGCGATACGCAATGGACACGTTCGGACCGCCTCGCATTATTAGCATTTATTCATATATAGACAGGAATCTGACTAATGCGTACATCGGACATTTGTGGTTCGTGGCCATTAACTGGAGTTCCCTTGGCATTTTGCCGTGTTTCAACGCCGTTCAACTGACGGTAACAGCATTTATGCAGCTGCTTTGCTCGTAAACGAATAGCTATGGTGTAGATGGCGCCCCATTTGACGCCGAATGACCTCTTGAGTAGAACGTCGTCAACCTCATCGTCCCCCACAGTGCGAGGACAAAATGCTGACATCAGCGCCATTACAAAGATGCGTCTATCCGACAGCTGACACTGGTAACTAATTGTCTTGAATAAACAGGGGGGCAGGTAAACTTCTGGAGAACGAAATCGATACCCCGGCTAGAGCGTTATTGGAGATATGAACAAAAACAAAAAAACGAAAAAAACTGTTGTTTGTTTTCAGCAGACGAAACGTCTGCTCTTGTTGTACAGCTGTTCGATGTTTGTGAAGGGCAGTTGTCCCACTCTGATGAAGCTGTGCGCTCAACTGAATCTCTAGTAGTCCAAAGACGGTCATTATGAAAATGCGCTCATTCATCTAGAGAAATACCTCATCAGAATCGTGTTGTTCTCCGGATGGTGGTTCTAGCTTATCGTATAGCTACAGTTAAGTTTAATGACGGTCCGTTTAGTTTTTCATGGTCGAGCTTTGTTAATTAAATCACTCTGCTATCGGAGAGACGGTTGATCCAAAGCTACGTGACTCGTGTGAGAGGTGACTCCTCAAGGGGGAACGGTCCAAGACAACATTTCTCGTAAGATCTATTCTCGAATAGTGTACGAGTTGTTCGGACAACGGCCTTCACGTATCACGGGACTCATGAATAACTCACGGTCACTCCTCGGAAGCTGTGCGTTGTTCTGCTGGTGCTATCGGGAGTAAGCACAGACGAAATGCTAAGAAAGGTGTGCTTAGACAAGAACATCACAGACCGTTAGTTGCACAAGGAATGCGCGACTCGAATTGTTGATAGCCGTAAAAGGTCACTGCGCTGCTGTGGTACATTTCAATCGTACCACGAATGCCCTTTCACCTATACCTGATGGGAGCTCTCTTCGCATGTGCGTCTATCTACGATATCCATTATAGGCATAATGAGTTTGAATAGGGCACTTCTGACAACAACGAAGTCGAAAATGGGGACTCAGCCATCAGATCCTGCAATCAACATAAAAGTAGCTGCATAAAAAATAAAAAGCGCAGAAGAAAGCTAGATACGCTCTGTCGCTGTCTTCAGTTCACAACAAACGCGGACGTATGGAAAAAATCCCGGTGCTAACATTTCTGGTGCCTAGGACCTTTGTCAGTGAAGTAAAGTACTCGTGGATCTGCTATTATCTTCCAGGTTCTAAAGTTAGTACACCGTTCAGAAGTGGTTAATATTGGAAATATCAGAGCTGATGTAGATGAATGCTTGTAATGCAGCTCAGTTAAATTTTCCTCATACGTGAGGTGAAAATGAATCTACATTTTTTCCAGGGCAGGCACAGACTCGGTATTAGGAGCACTTGCGCAATAGAAACACGTAAACGTTACCGAAGAAAATCGCAATTCTCAGAAGATGTAATCGTTCGTATTTTTATTCACTGATGCCCCATTCCGTCTGTCACTCAGCGGTGATACCTGCTTGCGAGGCTCTCACAAATATAACGTGTTTGCTGGTAATGGGCGGCTACATTTTCAGTGAGAGCGGTTTTGAAAAACTCACGCCTTTTGCCCTACCACCCGCCATCTGATGCTAAAAAGATCCCTTAGCTGATTAGACCTTGCTTTCGGCTTTCGGTTTTCGTTCAGCTAGAAGCGTTTTCAAGTTGTTGATGAACCGCTCATCTGGCCATCCCCCACTTGCATCCGTTCGCGATGTCTGCAGGTAATTAACGATCTAATTGAGTTTTCCTTGAATTTGTGAACGTGTACGAACTTCTGTGTTTTTTTGTTGTCGTTCACCCGTTTCATGGCTTTTGGCTCGTTTCATGGTTCTCAGCGCGCGAATCTCAGCGTTGGCTTCGCTGGACGCCACCTGCTAGCACGAGGGTAGGTGATGCCAATCGCTCTGGGTGGTAAGAAAAGAGCGAAGTTTAAAAAAGAGCCATGGTCGCCTCCATCCCGCCGTTTCCCGGGTTCAGGCGTTCTCGCTAATTTCATTCGCGCCATACGAATGATTCACTAGCCCATAGAAGTGCAGCGACTACGATGCGTCGCTGTTACTCAGTAGCTGGGGAAATACATGCGAACGTATAAAGAGACAGCGAACAGAGCTTTAATGAGGAAGTCAAGACCTCCTCAACCGATTGGCAAGTCGCTGTACCGTAAGTTTAATAACGAGATTCTAATTAGAGGTTCATATCTTCTATAGATTACGCGCAGCTTACTCGGCGATTAAGTTATTTTTTGGTATGGAGATACGTACGTGTAGTGTGGGCCATGAATATACTTGAAGGTGTGTGTGTGTGTGTGTGTATTTGAATAAAACGCACAGAATCTAGTATTACATAGATGTACTCATAAAATGTTAATTAACAAGAAAGGTTCAAAATCGACCTAAAATTTTTTTTTATACAAATACTTTAGCCTTATGGATAGTGAAAAGTGCCTTGTGAGACTCGAGTTGAATACAATCTTAACGTTTTGCGCCTAATTACAATTATGGCTTCCATTCACCCATTTAAGGGACATGAACGAAGCTCAACTTTCGAATCAAATATTGTGTTCCAGTTATTGTTGTTCGAACCCGCGACACTGATACGCGGCCCATTTTTCTCACAGTGGCATTTATACCGCGTTTTCATATCGTGGATATCATCGAATTGGACGCTGATGAAGTCAAACTGTGACATTTGGCTTGTCAATTCATTTTTCCCCACAGCTCTACTCATTGAAGGACTAAAGCCATTAAGCAAAAACCCTATTTCAAGAATCTGTCCGTCCACGTAGTATCGTACCCTCTATGTTATTTCATAAGGAGTTCACTTTTCTGGCGTACTCACTGGAAGCTAAATTTTTCTTTTATCGCGCCGGCAAACATTACAGCGGTCAGGAAGGCTAACAGTCAGTTTTAGAGCATAGAACACGTTAGGTAGAATGAAGCAACACGGCATTATCAGGCAATCTAAACACGCTATTACGAGAACTACAAACACTTCTTCACTGGTCTCTTGCTTGTTTTTTGACCTGAATTTTTTGTGGAAAGAAAGTCCTCTTCGTTGTTTTTGTTTACATGGCTTCGTTTTGTAGCGTTCTGGCCCTTGAGCATGTGCGCAGAAATTATTAATTAACTCCGTGCAACACCTCAAATGCGGTTCTTCGTTTCGGCGACCACCCTTCGGCTTGACGTCGTCATAACGCGATCAGCAATTAAGCATTTCAGCTATTTCGGGTGACAGAATCGCTTAGGCAGACGAGAGAAGATCAAGTGGATAAAAAGCAACATAGTAGCCAGCGACGTTTCATCGCCCTGGGACCCACCATCTCTGTGTTTGCGCCCTTCTGTTTCGGCGTGACGATGATCTCCTACGGAGTCGCGACTCCGGCCTACGGATGCGTGGCCGAAATACGTACGCATCGAGCTGGAGTGTGAGGTGAGTATTAAAATGGCATCAATCTCTTTCAGGTGTGAATTGCTCAAACGTCTGGACAACGATGTTGTGGATTCACCGCCGACCGAGCTCCAGATTCGGCCGTAAAGATCACGACGCCGTAAGCGAACATACACACACACACACACACATCGGATGTCGCTAAGGTGAACGTCGTGGCCGAATGGAGAGAAAATACGGGATATGAGATCGGCATTTAGTGAATCAGTTGTTGCTGTTCTCGTGATGCTCTCGTTCCCGTGACTGCCAATACATCTTGCCGCGGCGGCCATTAAAGACTTTGCTGTCTTCGTCAGCCGCAGGTGTCTCAAGGCACAAAGCAATCAGCCACAGTAATGGGTACACCGTCAAAAAAAACCACAAACCACATCCGATATATATGCGACCACGAGACACCGACGAAAAGAACGTGAGAATATGGTGAACATTGCCACTGGATAGCGTGCCCGTGTGCGGATACAACGATACGACATCCGTACAGTGAATGCTTCGTAAGTTTGTACGTAAGTTCGTTACACGCCTATACATCGAACGGTTAACATCAAGTGGCGGCAATAAAGTACGGTATGGATGAGACATTAATCCAATTTCTCACACAATACCCCAACGAAGCTATAACGAGACTCGAATTAGACCTGAACCTTGTCAAAACCCAATCCAAAGAGGTGTGAGTAATTCATTATCTGAAATAGACGTATTAATTTTAATAACAAAGAAAAAATATCTCAATAATGTCTAGGACTACTCTACTCTCTCGTGGAAGGGCTTCAGTGTTCTTCTATCAAAACTACAAAACATACGTTTAAAGATCGTCATAGTTCGATAGGCATATTCCAAAAATGCGAGGGCCTTCAGAATCCCTCCTCAAGTTTTCACTTTGATCCAAAGTGAATACATGACTTACCTTCCTCGTCATCACTGTGACGCCCTTTTGTCCTAGAATTCTGACCTAGAATTTGCTATCTAGACAAATGAAAATGCAAATGTAACATAACAAAGTGTGGACTATGATTAGCATCGTGTGGCTGGCAAGGTCCAAATTTAGCCCTTTCAGCCAGGCTAAAAAAAACTTGCTGACGGTGTACTTGGTTGCTGAATGTTCTATTGATTTTGCGAAACGTTTCTAGAGAGGAAATCGCCCAGAACAGAAGTGCGTTGCTTATTTCTCTGCATCCACACATACAACGAGTGGCTATATGCCAATGGTCCAATACACGTGTAGCATTGTGTGATGGGCGTCCCCGTGTGTGTGTGTGTGTGTGTGTGTGTGTGTGTGAACATATATATGCATGGATCCGGGTTTATGTGCTTTCTAGTCTGTTGTTGCTGTGGCATTTGTTGGTGCGGTTACTGCTATTACTCATATATCTTGTATACACGTTACTCTTCGTTGACTTTTCCACGATTATTGTTAAGCACAATGTAACACACACACACAGAGACACACACACACACGCACACACACACACACATATACACAAAGTACCGGTCAAGCAGAGGTTGGTCTCCCTGTAATTTCACATCACCGACAGCTTCGTCGAGTGAACGATTCACTGCTATTCTGCTTGTCCCCTTCTTCTTCTTTTCGACAACGGCACGATGAAAACTATCACCAACAGCACGTGACGTTGGCCAGATTCTGTTGAGAACAAACAATGTAAGCGAAGAACGTTTGAAGTTTGCCGGCGGTCGAACGGAGAACACTTTTTCGCTCAGGGTGGAGTAGTTGTTTTTTGATGCTTGTACGTATCGAAACTGACACCTCGTATACCCACCCCAGTCGCATGCTCTGGTGGCGGGAAACTGCTGCAAAAACCCATGATAACATCTGATCACAAGATTAAGAACTGACGCCTGAAGCTCAGGGACAACTCGTAGGTCCCCGTTGAGTGCGACGCCGGAACACTATTTCAGGTGTCAACGACGTCTAACGCCATACGCAAGCGATCCACGAGAATGCGGCCCACCTTCAGGCGGTCGAGTGCTGTCACAGCGCTCATTGCTGAGTAGGTGCTCTGATAAAGGCCAGTGCTCATGGCTACTTGCTCTAGACTCAGCCATGCAACCAGCGAAGGAATTCGAATAATCCTGTGTTTTGTGTGTGTATGTGGGTGTGTGTCTGTTTTGTGTGCGTGTGTGTGTGTCTAACCTTTATTGGTGTTGTAAAAATTCGCTGAAAAATATTCCAGAGAAATTTTCCTAAAATGTGAGACCTACGTTACAATTTTTGTGTTGATGTATGTTATATCTGAAACCATGCCTCAATGGTAAACTTGCAACCAACGATTCTTACATAACGATTACACTCAACGATTTTCCGTTTGCACTTCACCCATCATATCACGCATTGTATTAACAAGTTGTTCTCTGAAGAAGTAGAGACGATCGTTTATAGTAGTTAGTATTGCATAGCATAGCGTACTTCCAATATCAAGATGCATAAGAACGTGGAAAATGACGAAATTACAAAAACATCACAAAATTGACATAATCGCTTTGTACACAAATAAAACGTCCACGTTGTGGCCGTGATCTGTCGCTGTGGTCCAACAAAGACTCGATGAATTGCCCTTCAAGTTACGTCTGCACGTTTTCTGAAGTTCACCCACGGAAGTTAATGCCTCTTCTGTCTATTAAGTCGATACTAATGGCGTGAGATATTCGACTATGGGTCAGTGGATTAAGTTTGTTTAGGTGTTTCAAATCTGTCAACAGTCTCTTCAAGTCGACATAATGTGCCTTGACCACGTACAACGACTTGTCACGTCTGCGCAACATCGGGCCGATTTATGTTCTCAGTGGAGAATGTTTGGATACCAACGTCGCACAGACACACACAAGGCTACGGCGAAATTTTCGAGGCTCATCGTGCTCAAGTCTAGAATTGTGTCAGACTATAATAATATTTCTAGAGACTCCAGTGACCTACGCTTGTGTAGACTAGACTCTTGCGATGTTTTGTGTTAGAACAATTTATTTCGTAGATATAATGTACCTATCGTACGCCATCCTATTGACTGTGCTGTACCTGTTGTACTCTGCGAAGAGTCGACGTTTGTGACCATGCTGCGATTTGACGATTTGATTCCAAGAAACGGAATGTTTTAATCACGATAATGTGTGGCAGAAAACAATCTGTATATGCACAACTAGCAAATCTGAGAACATCTAGTGAAAAAGGAAGTCAACGATTCTACGACTGGTTACAGTGTCACCAGACAACGTAAACCAAAACAAAGTAGATGTGTTGGCCTTGTTGCGAGGCGACAAATTTTCTTGACAAGAAAACCGACAAATGTGACCGATTAATTGGGCTCATGTTATGCTGCTTCTACCATTTTACATGCAGCTCTCACATCGTCTTCATATCTACCTTTGTGGTTCGCCCGTTTTGTTTCAGCGCCATCACTCCTAGTCTCTTCTCCCTATTTCCCCTTTTTTTTTTTTAAATAACTGGTTTTACTTGCCTGTTTACCTGCTGCCCCATAGAAAGAGGTACGCACGTGAGAAATTGTACATCTACATACTACGGTTTTGTTCGCCGGTGCTCGTTGACGATATTATCGTTCTGCGGTGTGACCGCATCGAAGAAACGTTCGCGCCGATTGTCGATATCTTTGTTGGTTTTCGCTATCAAAACGAAAAAAACACCAGAAGCGAAGCGAAAGAAGCAAAAAGCAGCTGACTTACCAGGTTTGTTGGTATTCGTGGCATCGTGGCTAAATTTCAAGCGCGAGAATTCAGAGAGAGAGGGATAGGAATAGATAGGAATAGAGGGACGTATCATCAAAAGAAACCGCCCCCCGATCAATTGGCGCTGTTTGATGACATTTGATGGATTCCTTTCGTGGACGACGACAAGAAACACTTTGACGACACAGCAGCGGCGGCGGCGGCAGCGACAGCCGCAACAACAACACGAAATCGAAATTGTCTCTTTCTTGCGCTCTGTCACAGTGCCAAAGTCACCCCTCAGCAAAGCACAGCGCAAGCGCGTCCCGCCTTGAGGTGTGCTTCGACGCGCCGAAGAATTGGGCGGGTGTGTATAAATCAAGCACAGATCGTCCACCATTGGCGATTTTATGTTCGTCTTTCGATGCGTTAATAGATGAACTTGGCGCCGGTGACTCCTACGTGCGTATTACATAATGATACATGTTTCAAATGCATTTGTCCAGAGCGACACATCAAGGGGTACCCCGAGAACTTGGAACAGAACTAGTAACAGCCAGGATAACTGCAAAGCGAGCAAGAATTGAAAGGTACAGATCCATTAGTCACTTTTCATGTGGAATACAGCAGCTTGTACGCACGTGCAACAGGCGCACGGTAAACGCGAATATTTGTAACGATGAAATCGATGATATGCGCCAGTCGTTAACACCATCCACAAATACCAACAACAAAACTTTGTTTATTGCCTGTGGTCGACTAAAAGAAACATTTTAGCCCAAAATACGGAGGTGAATTGTTAAATACAAATCGAAAGCTACTGCAAATCTCCATCTGTCAGTTTGGTCTGGCAATATTTATGCTCCTATGTCCTACATAGTTTTCCTGCTTGATAGCGGGGATTCGGATTGTCACGGGTATGCATTCTTGAGTCCAAGAACAGCAACAGATCTATTCCACGGTAAGCCAATTCGTCAGTTATATCCTGAGACATAAGCAAATGAATGCATAGAGGTAATTCCGTTATTAAGAACATCGTAATTTATGGGAAAAGTCTCCCAGAAATACTCGGAATGTTCTCCCACCTATTTACAACTAAACAAATGAGCTGTGACTATAACATATCTAATATTTGACGAGACATCAGCTGTACTGAGCAATTATTTACGTCAAGCGTACAATCACGCACGCTAAATCCTAATCTCAGCCTATCTGCTTATCCACCGGTTAGGTAACAAGATGTGAGTAAGAAATCGTTGTCGATACCTATCGATTACACAAGCACCTTTAGAGCGGTGATTTCCTATTTAGCTCATGGCTGACTTCAGAACAACTGCCAGCAGGCTATTCATCCAGCGAACGCCACTCCCGAGTATCCTGAGCCCTTACTAATTACACTCTCACTAATTACACATATGTTCGCTAGATCGACACAATTCTATCAGCGAACATGAGCCCGATGCAAACAGTTGGTATACCCAGTCTTACTCCCATTTGAGCGTGCATTCGGTAGTCATTAACCGTTCAGACGCATTAAACATGATCCATGCCTAAATATATTAACCGTATGTGCGATCATGATATTACAAATGCTGTAATTGGCGTATGCTGTATTACCTGTCATTATGCTGTGTATTATTATGGCGACTATGTTGGCTGAGCGACCGTCGATAGGGATTTCTACTCAGTGGCGACCCTCATTCTAATATGGCCAATGTCAGTGGCTAATGCTAATTGATGTATTTTGTTCAGTCTCAGATATGATGCTTTCTAAACGTAAACTCTTACTGCACTACTATTTCACTGTTTATGCCTCTATTGAGACTTAGGTGTTGTCGAATTCAGCGACATATCATCGCGATATAGTGATACGTGCATCGGTGTAGTGGAGGGTCTACTTGGCGTAAATTCGCTGCTAACGTGAAACGAAAATGACGAAGGCCAGATGATACCGATGATTAGTCCAGTACGATTGCCGTACGACTCGATTCGGTAATCGTACAAAACAGACACAAACAATGTGAGTCAACGATCGTTAGCAGCGACGTTTCATAGCTATCTATTGCTGTCCGTTGTCGTGCTCGGCAAATAAGTATAAAATGACATTCACTCGATGACATCGTCGGCTAAATTACCTGTGCGAATTGCATATCGATCGTCCGACATTGTTGTCGTTACGCAACAGATTTCGTAGTGGGAGTGATGGTAATTGTGAGCAGTATATACAGCGACTAGAAGTGAGACATTTCATGACTTTTCTATCCTGATCGCGCATAGATCGTATGTGGAGAAACTGATGAGGAGGGAAACAAAAAAGCAAGCATAAGAAAGCATCGTCTGAGGGTCGAGAGCGCCTGCAGAACGAGAGGAACCAAAGATAACGACGAGGACGACGCTCCGACACACCCTGCGCGTATCACGGCCAACTGCAATTACTTGACGCCGCTTTGTTTCGCTGAGAATAGCCGACACTTCGAGGTAATCCTTTTGGAAACAGGATACTACTTCTCGAAACTGTTCGCATTTCAAAAACACGTCTTACATGAATGCATAGAAACCATTACAAGACTTTGTAAAGGACCCCCCAAGGTGCCTCACACCAGTCGGCGCAAAACTCAAGAAAAGCGATCTGTTAATCGATTCCAATTTTAAACGAGTTCATGGTTCCCTGCTCAACGTCAAGTGGAAGAAAAACCTAGAATTGTTTATAACACAAGCGAAAACCATTGGCTAAGCTCGAACTTCATGAAGCCTTTCCAAAATGGTAATAAATTATCATTTTGTCAAAAACAACAAAAACGTCTAACTGCATTTCTAGATTGTTATACAATTATTGTTTTTTTTTTTTGTCAATGCGATTTAAAAATTATTACCTCTAGTTGAGTAGGCCGAGCGAGGAGGTCAACATCTAAATAGCTAAATAATCTACCTGTTCATGAGTTTTCTCATTGCCTTCTCGTGAAAGCGTATGTGTAATCGAAATCATCGAAAGTATGACACGTCCGATCCGAACAGCGTCGGATCCTCAGTCAAATGCAATTTTCATAGGTGTCCACGCCGAAGATGTTAACAGAATGTCGACTCAGTGACCTGGTCTGTCTTGTGACGACCTCGCCATCAGCTGATTCGACCGCATGTTGTCAGGATATTTATTGCAGCTTCCGCATTTTCGGTTTCTAGCGTGCCCTCTTCTCGACTTCATCTCACGATTAGCTGTTATGGCAATCACTGGCTCCCTCTGTTTCCCAAAGCGCTTTTACACTTTCGCTGTCGATCGTGACCGGATCTTCATGCACTCATATGCCGTCCTTGTAGGCTCTTCACTTCAGTCCTTCCCCGAGTACAGGAAAGCCTTATCTATCGTCAACAGATGACATCACTACTAGCCGAAACGGAGGCACCGTTTTTGTCGTTTTTCAACCATTTTGTATCCTCATATGAGCTTATTAACGAATGTGTAGGGGGACTCGAGTATGGAATCAACAGACAGGTGCAAGACGCACCATGATTTCCCTTTGAGCCCTTCGTCAGTCGAACAAGGCCTTTCCCGTTGAAAGCTCTTCGCTCGCTGAACGAACTATGGTTAAACAACTTTATAAAGGTGACCCAGAAATAGACAGAAAAGGGCCTCGCAGGACGAAATGAGTCTGCAGAGGCAGCACGCACTCCTTTCTCCAGTTGTGCACATGTAGCGGCGATGAAGTCATCCGCTGATGTTGTAACGATTTTGATTGCGACACTTAGTACAACAATAGTTATGCTAATATCAACAAAGGTACGAACAGCAGTACGAACGAGATTTAGCCGTGTATATTCGACTGAACTGTTGTTATATAGGTCATTCTTTTCGAGCAAACATGTTGTCATTCTGTTTCTTCTATATTTGCAAACGATCAGAGTTGCATTACGGCAATTGTGGCGCGATTGCTGCAAGACAAGAGTAATAATCGTAGTCGCAGCTGTAATTACGATAATGGTAGATTAAAAGTAATCGTAAATTCCAAAAAAAGCTATTTACCCCCAAACTAGCGGCAAACGGCAGTAGTGTCGCGCAAACCTAGAACGAAATGCGCTTGATCTACCCGAGAAACGATGGATTGCTGTAGAGGTATTTTGCTTCGTCTAGATTCTCATAATCAACTACTTCTCTTATGAAGATGATGATGTTTAGGTCGGTCCGTGCTGCGATTCCGGCTGGCTGTGAAACAGAAAACAGGGTAGAGTGTTAGGGTGACGTGTGGGAGAACTTCCCCCCCATTATCATCTGTCTCAATGGTAGCCAGACCATCGAGTCACTCGCGGAATCATGATTACTTCGCTGAAGCAGACATTGAACCGAACGAACAAACCAATCGTCTTCGTTTAAAGGGTTACATACAGTTATCATTCTTCGCTTTCTTCCTTTTTTCGCGGCGGATACCAGTCACCGAGTCAGGCGGATCTCGTCTTCAGTTTATTTGCCCCCCTGCTTCAGTCGCCCCTCCTAAAAATGAGGTCCTAAGGTGTTGTTTCTTCAGAGCTCAGGGCATACACGCATTCTATACAGGTACGTCTTCTTCAGAAGCCGTTTCTTCTGTGTGCAGGTGTGTGTCTGTGTGTGTGTGTGTGTGTACGTGTGTTTGCGCGCGTTCGCTGAAACTATGCATCCAGTCTAGAACGAGCGGACTCTGCTAGTTAGTGTGAGGCGAGGCGAGGCGAGGTGTGAGCGCACGGTCGCACAGATGAAGGACATCCCTAAAATTGAGGGTTATGGGGTCATCACGGAGCCACGCAGTCTCCGAAGGACGGGAGGCTCGATGCGTAGATGGGCATCATCAAAGGGGATCCCGCCGGGGCGGGTAGACCAAAGCGGACCGCCAGCGCGGTTTACGTCCACCGAAATCCAAAATGCATTGACGAAGCCCCTGTAGCAGCAGCGGCAGCAACAACAACAACAACATCGACAAGAAATCGACGATTGATCCGTAAGTTCCTGCATACCTAACTAATGTACGTCATCAAAAAAGGTAAAATCCGTTAGAATCGGAAAGAAATAGAGACGCTCAGCAACAACCGCGGCAACAACGGATTTCAACATCAGTTCCCTACGTAATCGACAGCAATCCGCCAGTTGTTGTATACCTACCTACCTACCTACCTACCTACCTACCTACCTACCTACCTACGTATCCTAGTTCTGTTCACGAATGCGGCTTTCAAAGGAATGCCGCTTGCTGTCCTCCATTAAATAGTCACAGAGAGGGATGCTGACAGCTGACGGGCTGCGAGAAGGGGGCAATCTAAACGTTGTTGTCGCACGTAGATTACTGTGTGGTCCAACTGGTGTCTTACTAGCGGTGATCGATTGCCCTTGAAAGGTCTTTCCGGACAAAGCATTGTAGAGTAGTTACTGCGCAGAGTTGTAGCTACAGTTCATCAACGTTCCTGGTGGCATCAGACATTGTGTGCTTTTGGCACTCGGTATCTCTTCTATCTACTCGTCAGTTGATAAACTTAGAGAGCGCAATGGTGCTTGAATACGGCATAGGCTTACTTTCACCTCTAATTTTGTCGAAATGGATCGTGCCGCAGATCTAAGAACGAATGCTTTCATCGGTATGAATATTACTTCGGTAATGCGCACGCAAAGACAAGAACACAATTGCATGTAATGATCGCATATATATATATATATATATATAGTGAGATTGCATATAATAAGTTAGCGTTTAAAATCGCGGAACTTCAACGGAGCAACATTAAAGCAGCATTAGTAAACAAAGACACAGTATTTGCATTGTTCATCATTTGAACCTTTGATTAAACTTCATACACGCGTGTAGTTTTATTTTGGGATTGGAATTTGTTTATGCAATCGACATTTCAGAACTAATTGAGAGAACCACAAATCACCAGGCCACTACGTACTGAGGACTTCATAATTTTGACGTCACAATGTCATTCCTATCTCAAAGGTCATTTTGTTGTGTTCTTGATACAGTGACTTGTACTAACAGTAACATGCACGATGCTGTGGCAGCTTAAACTCATTATTCACATTGATATCTATCAACAGAGTCGATAGAATTTTTCAAGCGCTCCCAGTTTAGCAGATAGATGTTAAAGATTGAATCTATCCGATTTGATAGCACTGCTCGGCCAGACTAGGATTAGGGGCTGAAAAACTGAAATAGTGGATTATTGACTTGGTATTTTCGATGTGGCGAAGAACTCGCAATCGGTTTGATCATGCATGACAAAAACATGGTCGCAGTCTGACGAGCATATTGATATCCTACTCGGTGGTACTTCTGTTAATTGCGAAACCAGGTGATGGAACATACGTAGTGTTTGTTTGCAATAAGCAACTGTTATATTACATCTAAAATTGGCACTCGTTTAAATGAGTGCCAATTTTTTTGTGAGCTTCATTTTATTGCATTCCACCTCAATCGGTAATAAACGCTAACGATACGGATGTAGACTTGAAGCGGTCTGAAAAAGGAACCGCACTTGATTAATTGAACCATCGATTTTACATTCGAGAGCTTTTTCCCGTATTAGCTGATTTATATTAGATGAGATAGATGTGCCAGCATCGAAGTACAGTCAAATATGTTTCGATGATATCTATTAAGCACTTGTGAACTTCCTACTTTCCTGTGTGCGCGTGTGTGTGTGTCGCAGCCTCCGTCTAGTTTCTTTCTATTTTTCTACCGAGTTCATCGTCGGAATTCTTCAGTAGTCTCCACCCGTACCAAAGCATGCTGGACCGAACGGGCAGAAAATCACTCCACAGCACGGGCGGTATAGGTAGCTCTGCCAAGGTGAAACATCCTTCGTCTGCTGATGCTATTACTGCGGCCACTAGCTCTGTTCGCTGTGCGTGTTACGGAGCTGGCTCGAGCGTTAATGGAGAGGACGGAGCACCTAGTGAGCAATGGGGAGCGACAATGCGCAGTCACCAGTCACAGGCTGGTCTCCGGCACACTCGTTTTCGACTAGCGCTTCACCGGCGTCATCGCTTCGGATACGATTCCCGCTTCTGCTGCGGCCTGTTCCGTCGCACGACGGCGGCGGCGGCGGTGGCGGCGGCGACGGCGACCGGGGAGGTCCCGGAGCGCGAAAAATTGCTACACGACGTCCGTGAGGAAGACGAAGACGAACCAGGTGGGTATCTTTTCTTCTCACCTTCTCCTGACGCGCTCTCGTTTCGACGCGGAATCTTCGGAGTGGACGGTGCGATGACGACGGACCCTAACGCGAAGATCATCGTGAAGACTCTTAGGCGGCCAGCCGATCTCTTACTACGCGCGCTGTCCAGCTACTGACGGAAGATGACCGGCTCGTTTAGTGAGCCGTTCGGTTTGTTGCGGCGCAAATGAGCGACACTCATTATGAGCCACGAAAGGATGCTGGCCGCTCCAGTGGAAGCATTGTCAGCTGTACAGATACGAACAAACGCACGGACGTTGGGAGGAAATATAAATACGCTCGTCAGACTGCACTTCTGAGCTCACTCACGTGCGTACGGAGAAGGAGCTACTTTGTTCTAACCAGATTGTCTGAGTAACGAACGTCAGTGAAATAGATGGTATGGCGTCGTACTATTTGTATTGATTGCGGCTGGATTTGTCGTAATTGGACAGTTGCGTTTCTGGGGCCTCCACTTGCGAGACGATGTAATTGTAACAAGACCGGCCTTGATGAATCGCAAAGGTAGATTTATCTACCTGTTGTGCCTGCGTTGAGAATACTCCATACGCTTCAACCTCTCGAAACGTAAGTGCTTCAAGCGCGACACTAAGCAAGGGAGATTCGTCTTTCCTGAAGAAATACTTCTGATTCTTTGAAAAACGCCCCAGGCGTTTTTTGTTGTCACATAACACACTTTGCGCATTCTTCCGATCGATGCTACAACCCATGCAGGTCCTATACCCGCGTAGGCATTTTATAAATTAATGTCACTAATTTGTTCTCTTGCAAAAATGTAATTTCCTCAAAAACGAACTATTTGGGAATTCTCAGCTTGACACTTCTGTGTTACATGATACTACTGTTACAAAAAAAAACCGTTGAGCCTGTTTGAAGTTAATATTGAGATCACCTGTTTGAAAAAAGACGGGACTAGGCAATGTCACTAATTTTTTCTTTTGTTAAAAATGTAATTTAAAAAAAAACTATTTGGACATTTTCAGCTTGACCCTCCTATGGCACATGATACTACTGTTACAAACAAAAACCGTCGAACCCGTTTAAAGTTAATATTGAGGTCAACTATTTGAAAAAAAGACAATACAAGACAATCGCGATAATTTTTTAAAACACCCTGACAACTCGATTTCAAACAAAGTGCTTGGCAAAACAACGCCGGCGGAACTGCAGAAGAACGACCTTGCGGAGGCTTAATAGTTTTATACATTGAAAATTTAATTGTTGGTATCGTCATGGCCACTTATCTCGATTCATTGACGTTGCCTTCCTTTCGTGTATCCGCATAATAGATTAGTTGACATCTCAGGATCATCGGTGAACTAATATAGCAGCGTAGTCACTTACGGTTCTTTGGAAGGGAGTCTGAAGAAATTCACACACCACTATACGACTTGTTGCTGTCGGCCTTGTATCGTTTTGGATACAGCCAAGAAACAGGATTTGACTTCATTTGTTCAATAGGACATATCTATCTCCAGTGGGATGGCGGAATGCATTGATGTCACACCGTCGCCGTTCCGATGAAATGTTTTCGAGGCGCGCACCTTTACTAGGCCATCCGTTCTTCTCTACAGGTAACGCCAACCAGAGACGGGTGGTTGTCATACAGTGTAGAACGTATCTAGTCTGACACGAAATTTACAGTAGGTCTGAGGACAGATATCGATAGCTGAAGTAGCTGTCTATTACTAGGTAAGTGATATTTATAGCCATTACTACTATGTAATTTGTGCTCGGTTAATAAGTGAGCATTTATGGTCTAATGACTGATACCTTCATTAACAAATTCGAAAATACAAGGCCTTGACTCATATACGTAACACTGAAGACGGAGTGGTGATCTTACGACTCTAAACTCAGGTTTTATTTAATCATTGCGTTATTTGAATGCCCACTTGCGCCGACCGACTGGCTAAAGAATACCATCAAAAACATCAAAGCAGTAATTTTTGATTCAACTGTTCCAGGAAAAACCGCGACAGAGAGTTGAACATTAGCTGTTCGCGCACAAATGGTGCCCAAAGCCTTCATAATTCAATTAAATCTGTGATGAAATCTATCTTCCATGATGAAATTTGTCAGGGGTTATTGCTGGAGAAATTGCTCCGGCTAAACTGTTCACGATGGAACTATTTGTTGAATTTATCTTCCACTAGCAAAACGGTTCGTGTCAAAACTGATCGTGTGCCGAGTTCCTCTTTCCCCGCGGCCTTAGAGGTCTTTCAGGGGTGTCGCTAATCTTTTTTTCTGCGATATCAGATATCCCAAAAATGTAATTTCATCTCGAACGTTTTGATCCATTGATGATGCATTGCGAATTATACGACGAAGAATTACACAAATTAGTAGAAACTACAATACTAAACTACGAGAGAATACGATACTACGGTAGAACTGGTATGAAAACATGAACATTAGTGACTAGTGATGCTACAATAAATGACTGTATTTTCTAATCAATGCAATTATAAAACCTAGTGATCAATTACCGTGTAAACAGAATTGCTTAAGTTGTGGACATCAGTTATACAGGCTTGCAATGCAAATTTGGAGGTGAACCGGGATATTTGTTCCTTTAAACGTCAAGTTTTGTCAAACCGCGAGCAATGTCCAGTGATGTACAACTTCGTCTTTGACATCAAAAACAGTTGTGCGTGGCGTACATTCATTTTAGATCGATATTAGCTGGTTAACGGCAGCTTAGATTTGTCAATGTGCGTTCCATTGGACTCATTTACTTCTATCATCATGCAGAAATGGTGATACGTCATAGAAATAGTACAAAAATTGGTGTCGCCAACGCTCTAACCATTCTGTCCACGATCGGTGGCAGCCCGGTGATACCAACATAAGAGATCTACTTGTTTGTTCTTTTAGTTTCATTTAGGGATACCTCGGCAGCCTGTGTAGGTCGTGCCTTGCGTGCAAAAGCCGGGTGAGCGAACAAGTTCGCAGGCAGCAGAAGCATGAATATGACACAGCGTTTTACCAAGGCCATAACAATGATGAACTCTAGAGTGCTCTGAATAAATCAAAGTCCAGTGAAGATCCGCATAGGGAATTCCTATATTTCTAAAGACAACCACCGCCTAACGGAACGACCGACCGTAGCCTGAAAGTCTCGAAACGCTTTGTCAACGTATAAACGGAACAAACAATGCCTTCGTTAATGGTGAAAGGCTTCCACAATAACAAGTATAGCAAGCCTAGAAACAGCAATATTTTGCTGTATCGCGATATTTTGCTTAGGTGTGTCGCGGTGTGACTAAAACAACAGTTGCTGACAAAGAGAAAACCATTTTTTTATTTGACTAGTTTTCTGTTCACTGCATCCATTGTACCACTTATCGCTAAGGTTATGGACATGCTCAGGTACAGCTAGTCACAGCTTGGCCTCGTCGTGTTATATTGATCGCTGAACGGGTGTTATTAATCAGTGACAGCACCGAAAGAAGTCGATTCGCCTTAAGCTCCGCTCCGTCGCCGTCTGATCTCTCTCTCCTTCGTGTTTTCTCTCTCCTTTGGAGCTCCCATTTCCCTTCTCAGTGAGTGTCCGTGTAGGTATATCACTGTTTAGTTTCATTTTCCCCGTTTTTTTTACGAGAATTAATGTTGCTTCTGCGCAATTTTGCCTCGGGGTTATGCATCCTAAGTGACCTTCAGTGATGGGAGATCGGCCGATGGCAGCTGAGCTTAATGACTACAAATGCATCTGTGCCTGCGAAGTAGAAGCTCAAAAAACGCGTGTGGACGTCATCAGAACAGCAGCAACCCCCACTGGCGAAAGGCAACGTCGACACTAAGCAGCGTTTCCATTAGTCGCTATAAGTTAGTGATCGGTAAAATATCGGTTTTTTTACGGAGAGTCGGCAGTTATTCATCGCGCCCCTTCAACGTTGTCATTGCGCACCCAGTTGTAGCGTCATGTCGCGTTTCCTGCAGATGATCCAACGTTTCTTTCTCTCTCTCTGCCGATATCCACCTCCTCCTCCTCCTCATTCATTTAAGGGCGGGCCGTTGTTTTGCGAAAGGTTGTCGTCGTCGTCGACGTCGTTGTTGTTGTTGCTTGTTTTTTCGCCACCTCTTAATTTTTTCAGTTTGTTGGCGAGACCACCAGCCCGTCCTTCATTACGTTCATACAACATCCAAAGGGGACATTTGTAGAGAAATGCTCACGCCCTTCCATTTCGTTCGTCTCGACTAACGCCAGCGTTCATGTGTTGTCCTGGTGTCTTTTCCTGTTCGTCCTGTCATCGTCGTAGTTGGTATCACTGCTGTTACTGTTGTCGATGCCGTCACGGCAGTCGCACCAGCAGCCGCACCAGCAGCCGCAAGCGAGCGTAGCCCCGTTAGCCACTATTGCCTTAATGCTGTTGGCGGCGGCGTGGTTGTGTTTAACGCTCTCAGCAAACCAGCGCACGGCGGCGTGACACCAAGCGACTAATCGTCTTCGATTATTCGATTTGATTCGATATCTCTCATAAGCGGGGTCGAGTGGTTTGGCGAGCCGGCGTCCAACAGTTGTCGCTGTCCTCGTCGTTGCTATAACTCGAGCGAATATTTGTGCTGCGCTTCTATGACAGTGCGTCGATCGGTGGCCCTGCGTGTGCGCGCTTGACATTTATCGTTTACTTGCGACTTGTCGCCCGGTTGTCGCCATACCAGTGTGCTCATGCTAAAACGTCACCAAGAAAAATGACACGTTTCGCCATAGGGGGCGCCTGTTCGCCCGGTCGAGGATCACTGTAGATATGTAGGACGTGCTATGTCAGATCGTTGGAGATGTGTTTTCTCTGTTTCGTCGGTGTAGTTTGGACAATTCACCCCATGGATTCACCGACTCCTGCTTAGCCAGAAGGGTCGAAGGCTCAAAGGCATAATAACTCATTGGCTATTAGAAAAAACAACCGGAAAATATGTGCGCGTGACTTAGATCCCATATGTGTGTATACGAGTATCTCAGGGTGTGTGTGTGTGGATACGTCATTTGTTGCTGATATCCGTGTCGCTATTATGCATGTGTACGAATTTCTCCTTTGCGACAATTTCAGAGCATGAAACGAACGAACAGCAGGAGAGAAAAAGCGTGAAACGGCAGCTGTTAATGGCCCTCTGCCGCAACGCACTCCTGTCGAGTCAAATCATCATCCCCTCTTTTACATGCTCATGTGCATGTTCATGATGATGGTGACAATAATTCCAATATTCTATTGCTATTGGTGGCGATCAGCCGCCCTGATGATAGATGGTCATCTTTCTTCGTAGATGCAGTGTATACTTGTCTAATACTTGTGTATCGAAGTTCGAGTATGACATAGGGCGGTCTTTAACGACATTCGATTATGCAGTTGGTTATGCGTGCTGGTGGTGTCGTTAACCTGTCTGTTCGCCTGTTCGCAATTCGTTTGTTGCTCTCCAGGTTGCCATCGCTTTTGCAGTTGGTCGTGACGTTTGTTGATACTGCGAGGTATTCATGCATATCCCTACGAGAGCTGAAGACCCTTGCAGGGTTCTACTTTACTGCGCTTCGAATGTCATTCTGTTAACTAGTCTAATGGCAGCGGAGGGCCATTGCCTCTCGGTTCAGTCTGTCGCTAGCCAGGTGAGAAGATGAAAAATCATCGAGTATCACAACACCGGTCATGCACCAGGCGCTGAGCTGTCGTTTGTAGACAGCAGAAATCACAGAGAACTGAAACGAAACTGGACAGTGTTAACCAAGCAACGGTGGAGGATTTAGTAGCAGCTGGTTGGCCACAGCTCAAGGGAAAAAATATCAGGTGTCGAACCACAACCTAATGCCCCACGTGTATACAGGATGACTGAACGATGTAAAAATATCTGAAACCCAGTACAAGCATATAGATAGCATTATATGTTTGTACGGCTATATTTTTAATTTTTTAAGGCTAGCGCTATGGCTTCGCCAAGAATACTCCGGGAAAGAACGCTTCTTGGTAATGAATGGAGAAAATGACAAAACGGCTAAAAACACAGCCGAAGTAATGTCGTGTAAATAAACAGTTATAATAAATGCTAGACGCAAAATTAATGTGATATATCCGTAATATTCATGTCACGACGGCAGACATGGCGAAACCTTGCATATGGTACTCGCGAAAAACTCCCTACACATCTATGTGTTACAACTCAAACGTAATTTATGCACCAACGCATCATTTTTCATTACACTATTTTTGATAACTTTGATGGTCTGAAAAAGCGCGATGAATCAAGTCGCAAATGAGGGTGTTCGTACAGTCATACGAGAGGAGAATAACCCATCTCAAAAAGTTTGCAACGAGGCCTTTTATAGCGACAGACTAGGTTTTACACTGGCCATTGCTCTTCTATGGTTATTTTGCTATCGTCTTTACTGTCCGGAAGAAAGAGTTTGTTGTTACTGACCAAGTGGGTTTCCTGTGACAAAAGCAGGATAGTAGGAAGGCAGGCAGTACGATCTCAAACTTGAGTTAGCTATGGATAGTCGTGTTATATTTCAGTGTAGCCTTGTTTGTTTTGTTCGGGCACAAACTGCTCAGATCCCTATTTAGGATTTAGAGGCCTAAAATGAATATTTGGTATTTGAATATCGGAAAAAAGGGTCAATTTAAGTCCAAGGTATAGCTTGTGACTGGTTGGTATATTTCTTGAGAATTATCCCGTTGAAAAAAGCATCACAAATTCCCTCTTGCGGAAATTTCGCTTTTTTTGCGTTCACAGAATACGTTTCTAAACCAGGCATTTAGTTATTCCGTTCCGCATGAAAATATACGCTCATGGTTTGATTCTTAAGCATTTTTGTGAACAAAAACCTATTTTTTTATCACTGGTGCACCGTGGGTTCTGCGTTAGACTGTTTGGTCCCTCTCTTTTTAAAGACGGGTTTGTTAAAACGATATAAGTGATAAAATCGTTTCGAGTCGTTTTCGGGTGCTCCATGTATATGTCACGCAAAGATCATTGGTAACAAATTTTGTTAAACATCTTTGAACTAATCCTTGAATTCGCTTCACAAGAATTATGTATTCAATATGGTGTATTAGACTGAACCCAGAGCGAAACTAAATATTTGTTATAGTATTTATAACCGTAAAGTCCTACGCATTACAAGTATGACCTGTGGATTTTCGTTATTGCCTAAATTCTGTTCAACAACAACAGTATACCATAATTTATAAAATATGCTTACATGACAGTACTATAGGGTTTACGTTATTCTTGCTATTACAAGAGCGCATAATAAATGTCTAAGAACCCACTATGGCATGCAAGGTTACCATTAGGTAAGAATTTCTACCGGCATGACCTCCCTTATTTTGACAAAAGATTACAGGAAGCAATACTTTGGAAATCTTCTACAAATTTGATCTCTCAGAGGACCTGGGATCGAGCGGGATATCATGAAGCGTATGAAGATAAGCCCGTAAGCGCTTCAATACGCTCAGTAAACACGCGGATGCTCCCGAAGTCGGAGCCGGAGAAAGATGAGTAAATGACTGCGGGTTCTTCTATCGCTGAATTTCGGCACATTTATTGAATGCAAAGCTATTTGTTGTTTTTAGGCAAAAGCCATTAAGCTGCAGGTTTAATGGTTTTTAAAGGATAGTCTAGCCTTGTCAATACACAGTTGCAGTTTTATAGCCCAAATGTGGGAACGCGCAGCAGGCACAGACAGGGCAACAAAATCCATTGCCGGTGCGTTGAATACCGCGTGGTACGCTTTACCAGAAATATACTAGGGTTATACAGAAATAGGCAGGTAGAAATATTAGCGCTTTAAACGATATACAAAACTTCAAAATTGAAAACATGCAAGTTATTGGCCGATGTACGAGCGAAATTGCTGACGTAAAATAAGTTCCGATTACCAATATTCTCGCTAGCAATCCAAAAAGGGAGCGTGTCTTTAGCATTCACGAGAAAGGAGAACCAATATGCTTGGCACTTTAGCATTCACGAGAAAGGAGAACCAATATGCTTGGCAATCTGTTGGAACTTCACCATTAGCATAGTTGTTTACAAATCATATTTGTCTTATCGAACGATTATACAAACATAGGCAACCAAAATAGGCTTCAAGCAGTTCAACTGAGTTAAAGTATGAAGCAGTCCTAGGCAAAATTTCATAACAAGGTCCTCTAAAGATCGAAGCAGATAAAGGTATGTGTGAGATTAGGCAGAGTGTAGTGTGCGTGTTTTTTGGAAATGATATGTTCCGTTAAAAACTATACCTCATGATTCTATATTTTAATATCATGACCAAAAATTAAATGATTTAGCTTTTATTTCCATCTTTGCGGAGGAATTTCACACACTAACAAGTGAGAAACATAGCATTGGCATAGCCTCTAGCCGCTGAAAAATACTTTAGTGAAGTGCATAAGAATATCAATTAAGCGCCACGTGGGTCGCGCACAGCCATACAATGCTTTAATTACAAATGTAAAGCAAGACAAAATGCATCTCACTAAGAAAAAGCCACAAACATCGCATGCTTCTGATCTCATAAGTTATTGTCGTAGTCGTAACCGCTGATTCGGTACATGACTATGGCGCATGACTAAAAAGAATCTCCTGGCTACTCAATCGATCAAAATATATATTACTTTATAATTTCGCCAGTTTTTGCGGGCAGTCGTAATCGATGGATTAATTTGATTGAGGAAGTCGGTAGATGCGGGAACATATTTAGTGTCTGACATTACGCATAGGTGGCAGAAAGCAGCGAATCAACCGTCAGCAGACTGCTACATTTTAATACAATCGATGTCAAGGTACCCTCATGTTCTGAGCCATCGAACTTTATCGACTTATTTCGTTTGCTGTCAGAAGTGGACTACAAAAAAATTCTCACGATAGATATACTTATGTACATATAGGTATTTCCTCGAATGTATTGTGAACATGTCTATTTGATGAATTTCAACTGTGGTTTTATAATAAATATATACATATTGCGTCAATTTCGTGACAACTGCATACGACTGTTAGAGCTACGTTGATCAACGTAGTTCACTTTACCATATTTTATAAAAGAGCTAAATCTAACACAATTCTCTCTCAGCATACATATTAGTCGGCAGTAGATGATACTAATTCTATTGCAGCGCTGAGAAGTTAATCAGCTATTTTCCTGTTAATATTATTATTACGCGTGTTAACGAATGCGAGTTTTTCAGGCAGCAGAATCGTGGAGTTCGTTCGTATACAATGTCGTTTATAGATTTTTAAGTTTCTGGCTATTCCAAAGGTAGTTCTCTACTACCAATACACTAATAATTGTTTACACCCAATTAGTGTGCTTTATAACTTTTAATCCTCTTAAAGATTACATGCCCTGGGGATTTTAGATTTCATCAGGGCGGTCGTAAGTGAAAAGATTGACACTCTTCACCGGGAATCTTCATACGGAGTTTTTGACCTTGTTCATGACATTGATTAGTGTAATTATAATTAGAGTTGTCACTTTCAATCATAATTAAGTGATTCGGAATAACGGCACTAGACGACGTAGGGCACGATATAAGTTCAGCTTTATTCGTTTGAAAGTTATTTCAAAAGTTATACTATTCACAAGACAAGTTAAAGAAGATATGAGCTGCAAACATATTTTAACAAATTATATATATATATATATATATATATATATATAT
>MNPL01015232.1:6312-18324 GCA_002081605.1 Tropilaelaps mercedesae | reverse complement strand
GTACCCATGCGGACGAATATCGTCGTCGTGAATGGCGCGTGTATGTAATCCTTGAGCATTTCTAGTAGAACATTACGAGGACTCAAAAAGTGCTCCCATCGCTGATGAATCTCATCAGGTTTAGATCAGGCATAACGGCCAAATTCGTTACGGGCCACTGAAAGTGAGTACTGGGTGCTGCGAAAATTCCAACTTTTACGCTCGTCGTTGTCGACGACCAAAGATCATTAACGTGTCCGCACGCTACCCATTCCGAGACCGGCGGTTCAAGACCGAGGAGGTCGAAGAGCAGTTAACGCAAAATCGCGCGTGAATGCGCTACGGCGCGCAACGCGCGTCTTAGCGTGTGACACTTAGTCTCGAATCATCTCCTCGATGGTGATGCACATTTTCCAGGGTGATCACCTCCTCTTCGGGCGGGAACGTTCGCATCTTCCCTTGTGCAGAGGCCGCCGCCGCCGCCGCCGCCGCCACGATTCGTCCGTCGGTTGAGGGCACACAGAAATAAGAGCCTGTGTAGGTTGTGACACCGTTGGCAGTTGCTCGGGTAACCCACATAATCAACAAAGGCACACCACTTAATAGGCTAGAATCCAATCAAAGTTAAGAAAGGGATACAAAGAGAGGATTATGACCTGCCTCATCCAGAGCTCTTTTGACAATGCTAGGCGGCCATAGCGGGTAAAGCTGCACGTACTGGAGTAGCAATTCACGTGAATGCCGTGCTCATTCTAGTTAGCTCATTATATCAGACTCATCATATCGTGGAACCTTGTTTGCAGCCGGTGTGTACGGGTTTATTTCACACGCTAGTGCTAGTCCAATCGTTTAGTCCACCCGCTAAGACCGGCAGATGCCGAGGAGGCCGCCGGCTTCTCTGCGAACGCGCATAGAAAGCCGTACTGGTGGGGGGAACGCGCAACCTCACTCGGGCTCGGGGTGGAACGTATAAGCAACGTCTCACCGATATTTTTTGTTACGAGCGCCGATTATATCCGGAAGCTCTGCTACCCTCCTAGTCACCAGATGCTTGGAACTAATGCACATAATTAATTCTATTAATCGCTACGCTGCGGCTGGCTAGCCCGCCAACCTGGTGCCTTCCAGTCGTACTGGCAGTTGCCAAAAAGCAGGGCGAGCCATATCCGTCAGTTCAACTGTGACATTTCCCGAACAGTTCGACGCCCCATGAATTGCCACTCATGAGAGCGGCCTATTGGGGGCTTGGGTCGGCCTGCCTCGGCACCCAGACACCCTTTAACATTTCCGCTTTGACGGAGGATTTTGCCTTACCAGCGTTGATTTTTGCAGACAGTCTACAAGGCGGCTTGAGCGATCTCAGCCTGTCGGAATTGAGAGTTCTGTGTGGTCAAGCGTCGATCAGGCCGTTGTGGCTGGAGGGAAGGGACTAAGGATCATCTTCTAGGCCTCATTAGTTCTTCGCCTCGCCTTTCAATTAGCGGCCAATCGAGTGCGACAATGAAGAGTTAGCTGTTGGCCATTCAGTTCGGTGGGACGCTTGGCCACTTGGTTGACCCTTTTCAAATCTAGCCGGGCTCCCCGTGCCCCATGAATGTATTGAGGGTGGCCGTTTTTTCGAAGTTGATTGATGCACCGCTCCATTAAGGGACTTCGCCGACACGGTCTATAGAAGAGATTTTTCTCGTGAGAAGAGATTTTCTTTGATACCGAGTCGTTGTTGTATTGTTCCTTCAGCCTTGTCCTTGCTTGTCCTTAGCGTACAGACAAACGTTTGCTTTTGAGATAGCATTTGTAAATGTGATACCGTTATCGTGTATTCCGGTCGTTAACTAATTTAGGACGTAAGGGTGTGTGCGCATGGGTCTAAATTCGATGAAAGGGCGATCGTATTCTTACGACGTTGCGAAAGCACCTTCTAAGGACATGTGTTCTTTCGGAGGGAGTTCTATTTCGAGGATCCGATCCGGCCAGATTTAGACGAGGTCAACCCTAGACAATCGAAGGAGCTCGCGGGCTTTACACAGCAGCGAAACTTTGAGGGGCACTCAGGGGTGATGCTGCACTTCGCACAGCAGCATCCCCCGATAGAAGCGGTCAACGTGTGCCATCTATATGGTCGAGATCAGACGCTTCGCATCAGCTAGTCACGCCTGGGTGGGCAGACTGCAAGTACAACTTGAAATGAGGCAAACTGTACTAAAATAGTTGCAAGCAACAACGGTTACGAGGCCTACGGCGTGCCCCCTTTGGAGGATATAAATGTCAATTCCGTTGGCCTAAAACACTGAGAGAGCTGTAAAACTTCATCCGGACAACCGTTGAGTCACTACAGCGGGTTAATATAGCGGTCGTCTACTACTACTGCAAGGGCCCGACTACACCCCGGGACCGTGTCCTGATTGGTATTATCGGTGTCGGCTAATTGGCTTGTCATGAGTTCACGATTGAAAATATAATCTTATATACGCCCATACAATAGAAAACTTTACCCCCGCAACGACCGATTATCGAAAGGTTTTTATTATTGTTGTTATTGTAATTGTTACTGTTGTTATTACTCGGCTACGAACTGTTCGGACAATCCATTTGGGTGGAGCCATTCGGCTCGAGATGATCTGATAAACCGTGCGCAAAGAGCAAACGTAACCAAACGACCGCCATTTAATACGGCTGCCAGTCGACGCTAGAAAAGTAGCAATTTGGCCAGACCGATCCAATTTCCAATGGCGTTAGAACACCTAATTTCGCCACAAACCTCAGAACCGGCGGAAAAAGCTGGCCGCTTTTCCGGCACTTCTAGGCCCGCTTAAGGTAGACCAACATCCCGGTGGCGAACATCTCCGGCTAGAAAGCAAAAAAAAACGTCAAGGATAATATCGCATTTTCCCCGATACACGGCCGTCTACTGCTGGAGCGGGGGCATGATAACCGTAACATCTGGCGATCAGAGATGCGGGGCACTGTCCTTTCCTTGCCCTGTTCAGGCTTCTCCCTGATTCGCCTCGAGCATCGAGGGGACCAGCCGTCATCTACCACTGGCGTTTTAATCTTCCGCCCTGATTAGCACTCGCTTACGGGCTGATATCAGCATTTCATCTTCTTACCTTTTCCTTGTGTCCCCTTTTCCAATCTCCTTTTTCCTGATCGTTCAGTAGCGATTAAAGACGATCGGGCCAAGATATATTGGTGTCCGTGCCCGTCATAAATATCCCGTAGACGAATGGCGTGGGTGGTGAACCCACTGCGATTGTCTGTCTAATCTACCCTGTCCGGACCTTTGCGTCGCGATTGGTCGCCCGCCTACACCGAGTTTTTGCGCGTCCGCCTGCTGTGCAGGACTCAACTACCTCAGCGGGCGCCAGCATCGTTGAGTCTACGGAGCGACATGGAACCTTGAAAAGTCCGTTGGCTGATTAACGGTATAGAACAGAGGCAGTATTAGCGGTATTAGTTGTCGATCCTGTTGCCCCACGAATGCCCCTCACAGGCGGGGCTCGGTCGGTCCTGATAGCATCCGATAAGTATGAGGACAACAAGTCTCTACTTCGTAGTCCTGTGCGCTGTGTTCTCACGAAGAAGTGGTTTCTAGATGGCGGGAGAGCGAGTGGGTGTCCGTGGATGCACCTCTTCGGCAAAGTTAGCGGGTTTGTAGCGTGGCTAACGCGTTGCTGGGCAACCGAGATCTGCGGGACGACCCCCTAATAGTTCGATAGCGAATCGAAGCGTTCAATTAGAAGCGAAAGCAGTTGCCAGTGTCCCGGCGAAGCCTTACCCAGCCCGTAGCCAAATACAAAATATGCAGAAACACACGCGCTCCTGTATACGACCTCCCTCATACGTTGGCGCTGTTTCCGTTTCCCTACTTTCATCTGCTATTTGGGGGGTTCGCTGATGTCCGTCGCTGATGAAGTCTCAACAGAATACAACTGCGTCGACGTCCATGCCATACGTCGAGCACCACGACGCTGGGGCTTTCCCAACTGGCCGAATCAGGTCGAATCTCTTCTCCAGGCCGTATTTGACGTCCGCTATCGTCCATTGGCCCGCCATTTTGCGCCTGACGGTAGGACAAGCCGAAAAAGATAACGCCGAGCGCTGCCGCAGCCGTCGACGTTTCCGGCGTACGGGGTCACGTCGTCGCTCGCACGCAACTCCAATACGGTCCTGCGTGTCTAGAGATGAGGGCCATGCGGCACCCTGTGTATTTCTCTCCGACTGTGGTATAGTTGCTGAGAGACTAGCGGCCGTGAGAACTCGCGAAGGACAAGTCAAGCTGTTCCTGTCAAAACGCGCACTGCGTCCAACGGTTCGCCAGAGAGAAGAGCAAAGCATGCGAATAGATTGGTGACAGCTTCCACTGGAAACGTAAAGGCGAACTGGATCGCCAGCCGACACCCACAGCCGCGTAGGCCAATGCCGCCAACGTTGAAGACCCTGCAGATGGCCTTGTGCTGCAAAAGCGAATTTGAGTTTGACATCGAGATACGAGGCGATAATTGTGATCTGGGTTCTGTCCGAGTGAGCGGCCAAGAAATTGTAGCGGCAAATATTTACCGTGTTTCTGTTCGACGGAGACGGAGACTTTGTTCAGAAGGAGGTCAGATACGATGACGCCCATGAAGCTGATTACGGTCGGACATTTACATGTATGATATCCTATCGAGGTCCAGAATTACCTTCACTGGACGGTGACATTCTCGACCGACGAAGTGGCCACCATCAACGTTTCGACCAAACTCACACAAGGACGTTCTTAGTAGCGATTAACTTGCATCTCGAGATGAGAAGGACACCCTCCTGAGAATCACATCTCCCCGGGGTTAGCTTGTTTAGATTTTTGTCAGGGAGTTGCAAGGCTGGCGTTAGCTATGGTTGGCAAACGCATCTTTCAAGCGTGTATCCTCTCTCGAACGTGTATTCAAGCGTGGGTCCTCTGTGCCGACTTTCCATAGTAAGAAAACAATGCGAGCTTTTCTCACTCAAAAGGACATGCCATGCGCGTAAGAACGAGACCCTCCAGGGTTCCAAGACGCCTGTCACGACCCTGCCCGCTCATAGAGTAGGCATTTGGAATGGGATCGAACTCTCCTGAGTCCTGCACGGAGATGCCAGGACTGCGTTCGCGGAATGCCGGCATGAGAATATGCGTCAATAAAATTTCGGTTTCAGTCAGCCAAACGACAGTCTGGCACTCGCGTCCTGTAATCTCCGCTCGCTGATGTTTTTCTCTCGCAGGGAAAATATTATGCTAACGCCGCTGTTCAAACGTTTCTGTCGTTCAGGCAAACCGGTCTGTTGCTGCATGGCAACAGAATAGGAACTGCGTTAAAACGCGCTTTTGGATTCAGGACCGAACGAACACGCGATGTTTCCCAAAATCTTGAGTCGGCTTTGGGAAAAAGCAAGTAAAAAACGAGCACGCCTACCAGATCGCATCAAATACGAACAGGATCTGCTGAAGTTACACACAGATGACGAACCCTATAGTACGACCTCTCGTATGAGTTGGAAATATTGGCTGACAGGAAATCGAGTGCAGCAACCTACGAAGTTACCTTAACACAGAGGCTTAGTCTGTCCCCTAGCAGCTATACGTAAGTAGATCCTCCTTCTAAATAGCCATTTTCCTCATACATCCGCTTGCGCTAAAAGAACCAGCAAAGCTTCTGTCTCGCGTCTTCACGCGAGTAAGAGGACCCTTATGGAGTCAGAGCACCATTGGCCAGCTCAACGGCCGCGTTTCATTCGATGCTGACACAAACTAAATTAAACCGCTTACTCCGCTTAACAAAAATGAACGGTAAATAACGAGGCACTTAAACTGGCCATCGAGTCAGCAGTTCGTCGATCCAATGGGCATAAATTTTGCGCTTGAGATGGACGAATGAGTAAACTAAATGGCTCGTTGTCCATTGTTCACTATTCGACGAGCAATTGCATGCTTCGCCTACGGAGCGGCTACAAAATAGTCATATTAGTGTTCATCTCTCAGGCAAATCACTCAGTTACAGGCAAAGCTGGTTGGGTTCTATTAAAAGCGGTGGGTAGCTCCTCACAAGAGCGATGCCAAATAGAATTAATAGCACGAATACACAGAACGCTATGTTGGTTAGCGCGTGTCCCCATGCGCCCTCGCCGTTGTCGACAACCGCCTGGAGGACTCAAGGCCAGTCGCTTTAGGCCGATCCTGAACCTCTCGGAGAATCTTCCCGATTCAAGTTTGGAGCCCGTCTCGCAAAAGTTTGGGCGCCTCTTGAAGCACATAAGAGTTAAGCACACAGCGAGCGCACACCGCCATGCCATGCCGATTCAGCTGGTTGAAATCATTCGGAAGGCCACTTCCCCAAACACGACGACGTAGTCTTTCGCTCTGACGCTGCACCTGTTTGCCGGCCGAACTTCTCTCGTGTGTGGACCCTTTTTTTCTATCGTCAATCGGCTGCGTCCAACGAAATTCGACTTCACGATAAAGCAAATTCTGCCGTCTGTCGCTCTAATACGCTCGGCAATGTTTGACTAAAGGGGCGAACTTACGGTTGCATCGAATTCGTCAGACAATGAGAAAGTTAATTTCCTTTATTGATGATCACGATGATGACGATTATTATTACTCGATAATATTTTAAGCAGTTCGTCCTAATGGAGGCAACAGTCTGCCTCTTTGCTTGCCTAACTCGGAATATCCTACGGTGATCCTTAGCAGTGGCATCTTCGTTGCCCCAGGCACACGACAGTCGTAACCTTAACATGGTTGTGATGCGACACGAGGTCAGCGATTAGTGGTTTGCATAGTTTCAAACAAAGTTCTCTTTGCCCTCTTTGGTTGTTTTGTAGGTGCAGTGCGCTTCTCACCCTCGTACTATAGTCCCCATCGGCTGGGTCGGCCACTGCAGCCGACCGCCGTCCGGCGCGAGGTGCAGGATCCGCCGTCCTGCAACGTATTTTTCTGTAGACAGTGTGGACCGTCTGGCTGTGTCGTGGTGGACGGTGAGCGTAGAGTGGCCGCCATTTGGGTCGCGCGGTCTCAGCTAAATGTCCGGCGATGGCGCCCTACTCTCCACGCCAATAACCGACTCGTTCCATCTGCTCATACTTGATCGCCACGTTGCAGCGACTGCTGCGTCCGCGACGTTCAACGACTACATAGGTCAGTAAAAGACACGAATATTTGCACACGCTCGGACGCTGACAATAGCACGGTTGCATGTTTTTCGCTAGATGAGAAAGCGGCTTGATTTGTTTGGGATAACACCCTAAAAAAATCGAATTGAGAAAAAAACTAGTTTCTCGATTAACTTATAGAAGCAAATTCATAACATTTCAGTGAGAATAACCAATTCGTTTGGTGAGTTTTTTTTTTTTTGTTAAAAAGAAATCGGAAGCAACCTCATGCTTCAACTAGAATTAAAACTTAGTTCTATGACGCCGACAGCCATCGTCTCCCTGCAACAACAAAAAAGTATACGGTAACGATTGCAACGCAGAATCACTAACGCAAATGACCCTCTTGTCCGATCTTTCTGTTCCTCTTTGTCCTTTCCTCGCCCCGTCCGCCCTACCCGCTCGGCATTCGACGGCACCCTCCTGATTCCTTACCGGCGTCCTGTCCATCTATCTTCCACCTCGATCTTTTTTCGTTTTTGCTGCACCGTCTCGTTTCAGTCAATGCATCAGTGACCCAACGGCATAACACCATACCACCTCCGAGCAGCTCGTTCGGCAATGTCTATGGCGCCATCCACTCCCGGGCCCCCTCGACGTACAACGTCCCGTACCAGAGCCCGTACCCGCAAAACGCGCTCTCGAACCTCGTTCTCTACGGCATCTTCTCCGTCCTTGGGACGACCTTCAACATTTTCGAGATTTCGACGCTCATCGTGCAGGAGTGCCTGCGCCGACGCGGGAACCTTCTACTGGCGAATCAGGCGTTAGCCAACCTGATTATTACTGCCGGTTCGTTTCCCGTGACGTGCGTGGCTATCCTTGCCATCACCCAGGATGAGAAGTACGTCTGCCACGCGCAGTGGTTCTGCGCGCTCATGTCATTCTTCGTCAACATCTTCAATTTCCTGTGTATTGCGCTGGAGAACTACGTGCGTGCCTGCCGACCCGAGGAGATGGTCGAGGACGGCGAGCTGGGCGACCGCCGTGTGCTTCCCATCGTGGCCACGCGGCCAGGCGAGTTCCGCGGCGTCTACCGGACGCTGTGCGCCGCCCCTATTGTCGTCCTGCTCGTGTTCCTCGGCTGGGCGCTAGCGGCCGCGGCGTGTCTGACCAGCTTCTTCGTCACGCAGGGCCTCGACATCTGCAACAACGACCTGCGACAGAGTCGCATGCTGCTCACGCTGGCGGCACCAATCGCCTTCAGCGTCGTCGTGTTCGCCAAGGCTGTGAACGAGCACCGCGACTTCACGGTGCACCTCGAACTACGGAACTGCTCAGCGACGCGCGAGCAGATCCTGCAGCGGCGTTTGCTGCGCACTAACTTCACCGCCTTCCTGCTCTTCGTGCTATGCTGGTTGCCTTTCCTCATGTGCGTCATCCTCAAGCCGAGCCTGAAGTCCGCCATCCGCGACAATTTGTTTTTCGTTGCCCAGAGCTATTCGTGCGTGTGTCCGCTTGTCTATGGCGCAACCCATGACGCCTTTCGGCAGGGATTCGTGTACTTGATCCACTACTTCTGCTGCAAATCACACCCGGAAATACCGAAGCCGCCAGTGGCGCCTGATGATCGCCAACGCGCCGGCGCTGTCCGGGTGGGCATGCGAATGGTGGAGACGAGGCGGACGCCGCCCCGGGGCACCAAAATGTCCACGATGGGACTGCTAAGCTTTGCCGGTGGATCAGAGGTCAACAGGATGCGATATGAAGAAGATTTCCTATAGCGGCGCTCTACGAGTGCAGCCCATGACGACTCATGGCCGTTGTCTGTCGAATATCTCCAACGGCGCAGCGAATGCTAATGAAACTATCGGATTCATACAAACAGGCTACTACAAGAACACACACACACACACACACACACACACACACACAGATACAACGCCACTTTCGCCAACCATATTTCGCTGCGCAGAGATGACGCATCGCAGAACATCGCTCGCAACAGCAACAACAACGACCGAAATACGTCGCTAGCTGCACTGAAGAACAACTACACCTACCACTTGTGCTATCATCACCAGGTGTTACAGACGCGTGGCCACAGAAAGAAGCCTACAAAACGCCAGCTGCGTCAGGTGATGTAGACATGACAACTTCCACGTGAGACCGTCTTGACCCCAGACAGTCTTTGAGTGCTATGCCAATCTACCGTCGACGTATCGATATCCTGCCAGCAACCCAGTACCAGTAAACGACCAACAGGCGGGGGCGTCTGTTCGGACGATGCGACAACGGCCGAAACAAGGCCACATCGGTGCCGATAAAAGGCGAACATGGGCCAACCAGTGAATGGATTAGACTACACCAATCGACAGCTGGAATATCCAAAGGGGAACGACATGAACGTCGATAGTCGCATTAACGCTCGACAAACCATAAACACGCATACACACCAATACAGTTGAACTTACAAACCTACGTATAATAATTATCAACTAAATATAATTCGGTACCCGAACGTACATCGGTAGCGTCTCGCTATAGCTAAATAGCGTCTCTGTCAGTAGCTGCTGGCCATAGGCGGGCACAGAAGAGATATGAGGGAACCTACGAGTTAGCCAGAGGAACGCAGCGAAATAGTAATCAGCACATAAAAGCCCACGAAAATTGATAAGTCCGTAGAGACCACAACGGGGTAACAATCAGCTGACGGAACTGACCAAGGATAGCAGACGCTATTCGCTCCAGAAAACAGACTAGTACAGATAGGGAGAAAACAAAAAAGAACAACTACCTTAACGTCGCACAGATAACGGCGAATCAACAATGCGAACGGTGGCCCCACCGGTCTGTATTGTACCGCCTTTTGTTTCGGTTTCCGAAGGCCCATCGGGCAGTCGGGGACGAACACGCCAACCATTGGATCACAGCGATAGAATAAAAACGTAAGAATAGCAAACGACAACACCAACAACAACGACAACACCAACAACAACGACAACAACAACAACAACCGACAGCAGCAACAACAACGGCTTCATTTGTTACTGAAGTCCCGACGCACGACTGCAGAAAGCCATTTATGCCGCATGGCGGCGTAGTTTTGAGTATATAACCGACGTAAATAGGCCTTGTCGCATATCCACACCGAAGTCCCTCAATGACTCACTGAAGTCATTTAGAGACGTAGCAACGCAACCGACGTAACCGCAGATGACGTGTAGCAGCCGTAGCGACATCTCGAACATCGAACCGAGAGTCGAGACATGACAGGACAGATGCTAGCGCTCAGTTCAATAGAGAACTGCCCGGAAGACTACGGGCACCATCAGCATTATCCAACGTAAATAGAGCAGCAGACCCTTCCCCTTTTCCAGCAACCGTAGCAATCGCTTCCGGCTTCACTTATTATATCACCTCCACCTAAATGTCATCAACGACAAGAGTCTACTGAACTCGGATCACAACCACAGAGTGGAACACAACCAGCACCGCAGGCTAGAACAAGCATCGTAGGATAGGATACGTATGCTAGCAGAAACAGCTGCCACGACGACCGAAAAAAACGCGAACTCATCGTCGAGGGTGTGTAGATGGAATGAACGAGTTCACACACACAAACACACACGAAGAGAGAGAGAACGAGAGAAAGAGGCAAGGCAACAACAAGTTAATGAGGGGCGTGTTTTGAAATATAGCTTCAAAAATCGATCATCTGATGATGATTCGATACATGCGTAGTGCCTAGGTCGAGGCCTAGCCGCCATCCGCCATAGCCAGGGCCATGACTGCGCGTGGCTGTTCCTCGATTTCGCCCAGATGGACGGAACACCTCGTCAAGGCAACATGTGACGTTCGAACGCCAAAATACAGCGGAACTTTGTCACGTTCACTGGATGAGGCCAGGAATCGGGGCACGATAGCTCCCCGATTCACCGACATACACACACACACTCGTATCCACAGTAAACGAAATTGAACGTGGTGTAATGGCCATGCATGTACTTACGATAGCGGTCTTTTCCCTTGAGGTCGGAGAGGGCCCGAAGGACATGTACACTGTTGACTACAAAACAAGCAGCGGGCCGAGACCCGAGCTGGAGTAAATCGTGAGTGATATTCCGTCTGAAAGGAGAGGGAGCCCTGCATCCTCGCGCTGACAAATAGACAAAAACAAACACAGAGTGGCTCTCGTATGCTTAAATCATTTACGAAGATGCAGGATCAGCTGGGAGATGTCGTTGAGGATGTCTTAGGAGCTTAGGGCTTGCGGGGAATTTTTATGGGAGATGGGGAATTTTACATGTCACGGAACGGGCCCATTGGAGCTGGTCAGCCCGAGGAGCGGTCCGCATAGAGAAAACATAAACGGTGTGGATCTAAGTGCTGTTAAGAACTGCCTAGAGATGAGCTCGTCGAAAGGTCAAAACAATCTATGTCGATGTTACCAGATCCTATGGCGATCCCGGCCGAACAATAGCTCCACCGTAACGAAGAACATAATTTCTAGCAAAATTTCGATTCTTTACCAAGGCCACAAACGGGTGACGAATGTGGCAACAACATCACTTCAGCAATTGCCCGCATGCGGTAATTAGGTCATATTCGAGAAATGTTGTATTGATCAGTTCCTGGGTTTATTCTGCCAACACCTCAAAGTAGCACAGAGGGTGTTTGGATACCGAAGTGGGGTTGCCCGCGATAGGTGCATTAGCTTCCACAAGATTTAATCGTCGCCCAAACAAACGGAAGAATCACCAAATGATACGCGGTACCATTTATGAGGATATACGAACAGCAGCAGGTGTGCTTGGAAACAAAACAGAGAAACCTAGCTTCGATACGAGGGAAAAATGGTTCGAAATTACGATGAGCGCCTGAAAGCATAAGGTATGTGTGCGTGTGTGTGTGTGTGTGTATATGTCA
>MNPL01015228.1:0-10686 GCA_002081605.1 Tropilaelaps mercedesae | reverse complement strand
TATATATATATATATATATATATATATATGCACTGTTAGTATTGTTTTCACTGGAAAGAGTCATAGATAAATCGAGTACGTAAAATCATATGAATGGAACCTACTTCATGAGCAAGGAACTGCCCGAAGTGCGTAGTCATATCGGTGAAGACAGAAGATCTCGTGAATGACGACTGAACGTCGTTGCCTTGCATTACACGAGAGAGCGTTCGAACATTTGGCAAATCGTAACCTAAAAATATGGATTGGCCGTTTTCTTAATCACAGACATACGCATGTGTTTATTATATATTCTATGTGAGGAACAGCAGAATTTCATCTAATCTGCGCTGTTTTGCGCCTGCGTCGAAGCCATTACAATAGTGTTGCATAACCGAGTGGATAAACGCTTTCATAGCTTTTGAATTCGTCTGAAAGTCAGTTTCAACGGGAACTCCCATACTAATAAAATACACCAGGCCGGAAATTGCGTTTAATAATATTAAGAGTTTACATCTATTGGGGAGTTCATCAGCAACAACTGTCATGCCATGATGCAACAAAAAAACTACCAGCACAGCTGCCTAACATACGTTCAACTCGACGTGCGAGTCATGAAGGCCAGCTGAAAATTTATCTTCATTCGAATACAGCACAAGTTTAGTCATAATAATAATACGTGAGTGCTTACGTGAATGGTGAAAAAATTTAGCTACCCTTTCTGCTGCTTCGTGGTGCGCCATAATCGTCGGCGTAATCTGGTGGCAATAGGCGTCCATAGGTTTCTCCGGCTCGACCCCAGCAGGCGTAGAAAAGATTGTTACACGAACCGTCGAAACTCCTATGAACCGACTATTTTAGAAGCGAGATTTTGCCTTGATTTGAGATGAACCCATTTTCACGCACTTCCACTACCCCATTAAATATGGCTTTCGGACTGGAAGTTGCCAACTGTAAGCTATGATTAATGTATAATGAATTCAAATCGAATTGAGAATTCTTAAATGGACAGCTGCAGCCAACCATTGTCAATCACCACCTTCGGAAATAACTAAATAAATGAGTGAATCGAGAAGAAATATTCTCGACAAAAAAATAACCTGATATTCCCAGTTGGTTACCACTTCGACTTGCGCATCTCACTAGGACCGAATACCGAAAATACAGCGTATTCGTAAACGACCCTCAATGTCCGAGCAACGAGGTCTTCTACGCGACTCTACTGCGTTCTACAGCATCGTTTTCATTATGCAGCTCTGTATTGCGCAGCATTGCGCCTACGTTGCTCTCAGTCTGATGCGGTGGACGGACAGATCCAGATACCTGTAAGGTCCAGATTCCCGACAGTCCAGCGGTTCAAGTCTGGCAATCATTTCTTCATCCATGCCAGCCGTCACGCGTTGCTTTTCGCGATGCGCCATCTTCGCTTTATACCGGTCCATCGTCGTTGTCACCGTCGACAGCTGAAAAATTGAAACAATAGAGCAGTTCTATGCGGATAGCACTTTGCATCGCGCAATTTCTGCCTGTCAGGTATTTGCTGACAGCTGACGGTTATCGAGCCTAGCCGAGGCCTACGTCGGTAGGACAAAAACGCCTGCGGCTCTGAACACTTAGCAGAGTTGTCAATAGAAGCAGACGTCCCGAAGACAATGTGAGCTCGCCAATGTAAAGGGGCATGGGTGAGTCTGTCAGAGGTTTCCTACCTTGAAGCCGGTTAGCCGAGACTGAGATACCCAGACGTCCCATTCGTTGCCGATTTCGGTTCGGTCCTCCGCGCTGAAGTCGGGTATGCTGCAAGGTTCAAAGGCACTTGACTATAGTGCAGATAGAGTGGATGGATTAGGCACTCAACTAGCGCTCAAAATCTCAGCGCTGTGTTACAGATACCATAAAAGCGGTGTGCGCGTCAACCAGCGGACTATATATTCTAGCTCGGTAGGTTTTAGACTATCTTTTCTCGGGCATCTACTAAAGTGTCCGGATTTTTAAAAACTAAACGTCGACTTGCTGAACGACGGCAAACAACACCGCATACTTTGTAGGTATCGACACGTTATTCAAAACAGTTTTTAACTTCTACCCGAGGAAAGACAGCCGGACAGTTCCGGCTTTTATTCATCGGCGCCTTCCGAGTCCATCATATTCCGTCAAGAAAGTGTCCCAAATGTCACATCTTACTTGTTATATATGCGCATTGCGCAACAGTCTAGGATGTCTCGATAACGGAGGGAGCAATCTACCTCTAGCTACTAATATCTGGAAGTTGAATCAAATTCAGGTGCTTTATCTACGTGAGACGAGGTCGCATACTTACGCAGAGTCGAACGCATTGAGTTCGGGGTCGTCTCCGGATACATCATGCCGGACCACAATCGCGCCGGTCCGCAAGGCGAGGAGAGCGACCACGGCGAGCGCCACAAGCGCAGACTGCATCCTGTGCGGAAATGTGTCAAGTTTAGTTAATTAAAAACCTTAGAACTTCATGGCGCCTTAATCGTACCTTGACAAAAAAAAAAAAACCGATTCAATTCTAAGCGTCTTTACGCGAGGGATTGCAGTCCCGCTTTGGTTTTATCAGTGATACGGCTGAGTCTTCATCTGTAGCAGTCAAGCGGTGATTAGGAAGAGCCTTTCCCTCCATCATTTAGCGGCCGATGACGGAACTTCGAAATCACGGAAGCCAACCTCTGGGAAGCACTTAGGTAACTTATTCATGAAGTACTTGACGGACTGGTAGGTTGCGCTTGTTAACTTGCTATGCTAGAAGAACAAAGACACTGTACACTAAAGATGTAAGTAAGGTTTGACGAGAAAATAGTGAACGATTACTGGTCGTTCCGGAAATAAACATGTCGATGGCGTGGATCACATAAAGCTATTGATACATAGAAGAAGAATGCGCTTGAAGAGGATATCACCAAAGTGGGCAGTAAGCAACTGAATGCGGCTAAATATGAACACTCGCTGCCTAAACGGCTAAGCTTCGACCGTGTAAACAGCCTCAGCGCATTTCAACGAGCCTCACATTTCCACACAAAAACCTAACGGCGTAGAGGTAACGAACTCAGCGTGGCTGCGTTATCCTCCAGACAATTATCCGCTATGGACTTTACATCGAATCAACATCCAAACACTCAGGCGCAGTACTGAGATGGCAAAGCTATTGCCAACTACCTAACATTATTATTTATACGTTTCCGTTTAGTTTGGTAACATCCTTTCGAAGCAACTTTACCGGCTTACGCACAATCACAGCACATAACCTGGTTGTACACCAACACAAGTCTACTAACAAATTTCCGCGTTTTCTCCGCACCATCGTCCTTCTCGCACGACGCGAGCATTTCCCTATCTCGAGTTAGTCGTTCTTTACACTACAAACACTAAACTAAAAGCCAGCACCTCCATAAGGACCCCCAATTCTCTGTTAGTTAGCTCGGCCACGCCTCGCTTGGGCTTGTTATCAGCCTCAGGCCAATTGTCCAAGGTTAATCGTTTGTCTACGATACTCACCGTTCCATGGTCGAGGCGACTCTTCCGTTCCGAGGGTTGGCAAGACGAGTTGGCCGTCAGGCATCGGATTTCGCTGAGAGGGTCCATCAGCGTGGCCGGTCGTCACCGACGACGGGGCGGACATCCGGGACGGGATGAGACGTGCGAGATAACGCATAGAGCAGCGTAAAAGGAGGCCCGAAAACTGTGCCTAGATTCTAGAGGCTGCTTCGTCGCTGCATGTGGCAAATTAGAAGCAGGACAAAAAACTGCTCTCGGTGTACAGGAAAGCGCGGCAGTCCGGCACAGGCCACTGGATGCAGGCCATGTCGCGGCTGATTAGCCCCCCCTCGAAGGCAAACCGGAGATGCGGTGGCATGATGGTTGATGCTGACAATGCAGGCAAATGCGAAGGGGCATTGAATAGAACAAAGGAGACTGTAAGTAAAAAAGAAGAAATTATTAGTGAAAAAAGACAAGTTTGAAAAATCATTTCAGGGGATGGTTGAGTGGAGTCAGATAATGAGAGAAAATATCGGAATATTCTCTGTGTGCATGTGTGTGTGTGAGTGGTTACGCAACGACCTCTCGAAAGTAAAATTATCTGACCCTCGGCTCAAGAAATGCAGAATTCAAATGTAATCATAGCAACGGTTATACATAGGTTAATAACACTACATATTGTAGTCTGTTTTTTTTTTCAACTGATGTAGTTATACTAAGATCATCGTCCGTATTTGCAAGTGAAAACTGAAAGGCCAACATTGTCCAATTCTAAGGTGGAATTCACGAGTCGTTTGAGTTTCGGGATTTCGCAGTGTTGAGATCCCAGGGAGTTTCCCGTGGAACTCTAACGTTCCGCAGACTTTGGTCCTGTAGAATCTGTCACGCAAAACCGAGCGAAATTGCAGGATTGCAAACAATACAGTGAAAAACACTGGGTTTGACTCCGTAAATAGGAGCGCCAAACAATCGCTGAGACCAGTCTACACGGCAGACTATGTCTATGACTTTGAATTAGCATAACGTGTTTGTTATTATATTATAAACTCATCTACTAGTCGCATAAGTGTTATAGCCTACGTTGTACATCACGGTATGAAGATTATACTAATTTGACCATGTAATAATATCGCAGGACGACCACTGAGACCAGTTTATTTTTTCGGTTTGAACACGTTTGAAGCGATATTTTTACTGCACTACATCGTAGCGTGCATTAACCTAATTGAGGTACACACAAACACACGTCGTCACAGCAGCCGTGGCTCTGGACTCGCGCGACAGACAATGAAGTGCCTATACTCGACATAAACCTGACACTCTAACCTCGACGTTAGGCTACCTTCCGCCCAACGTTCACTTCGATATCTTCTTCTGTTTGGCCAGACGTTGCCGCGGCGGCGGCGGCGGCGGCCGTGCGTGCGTACTCGGCAGGGCCACACGACACGCGTGCGTGTAAACGTACGCCAAACACGTGTCAAAGATGGTGACCACAAATGCTCTGATGTGGCCAACATCTCGGAGCCAGCACTTGCACAACATCTGAGGGATGGGCGTATCATCTGTAGACGCTTGACTCTTCACTCGAGAGCGAAACTCCACGAGATTTTTTGTTTGTTCATAGCCGACAGCAACGCGTCGCCGGCGTGTTTTGTCTTGGCTTAGTTTCGTGTGACGTCGCCGCGACGCGTCAGCATACTTAACGGCCAGAGTTCGGTTGTGACTGGATTATCCGCGGTGAATCGTTGGGGAAAGAAACTGTGTTGTTATCGTGTCGTCATCATTTGTCCGTTTTGTTAACGGCATTTATTTCACTGCGGAAGAAACAGGTGAGCTTGTAACATCATGAACTTACTCGGGCGTCGATTGCTCGAAGTTGAATGGCGTGACGGTTCGCTTTGCGTAACAATTGTGTGCAAAACATGGCTTCCTGCAACAGTGGCCTGGGTGTGGTGATAGCGACGTTCGAGCAGGGAAGGTTGATCGCAAGGAAAATCATAGAATTGTTCAAAATGTGTCACCAGTAACCTTTAAAAGTCAAAGCCTGCTAGATGAGGTGATTGACCTGCTAAAACGTGTTTTCGTTTATCTGAGCCCTACAAAGTAAAGTGGAAAGGCTCTGTCGAAATATCACCCCTGAATGAGGTTCAAGTAGGTGCAAAGTAGGTGCTTAAGTATACAGCTAACGGCAAACTCAACAAATCTTCGTAGAGAAGCTGTTGCTCTCACCCAGGATCAATTTTGATTTCTTATGGACGTCATTATCGAAGATGTGGAGCTTCCTCATTAATGCGGGGACGTTTCGACGCTGACTTCATTTCATGGTCGCATTTTGTGCTCGGTTTGGTTTTAGCGTTGCTCCTGTATCGAGTGTTGTCAGTGAAGTCAATTCATACAAAGGCAACCAACCATCTAAAACGGCAGCTGTAGCTAACTCAGGGTGAACGAAAGAGAGAGAAAGAAACAGCTAAGCGTAAGCATGGAGTTTAGTCAACTTTCACAGACTTCTTCATGAAATGTTTAAGTACTTGTACAGGTAGCCTGGAGCAGGTTTCCTCCTCCTGCTTCGTTGTCACCTCGGTGGTCCTTCTTAGGCGTTGTATCGCCTCGGTTTTCTGCAGAATCACGTACGGCACGAATTTCACGCTACGTGCGTGCTTGTGTTCGTGCCGTAGCATTGGCCTTTCGCGAAGTCGAAACAGAGCTTGGAGAAAGCATCCAGTGAAGCGTCTTGGCGTAGCCAGACTTGAGCGTCAAAACTGCGCGTATGACTGTCTCTCAGGAGGTGAAAGCGGTCGTCGCGCAATCGAGAGATGCAATGGCCGGTCCCTCTGGCCAGCACTGGTACCTTCCGATGGTGGACTTACTGGAGAGAATCTTGGACGCTCAGAAGGAAGGTATGATGCCGCATTTATCATATATAAGTCTAAATAATTTAATAAGGTATCTAACAATTTATTCCGATCATGATGATTTCTTCTCAGGGGTTGTAAAGAGCATTTATACTCGATCTGTTGAACCCATTTCTTTGTTGTAGAATTCAGGCAACCAGCTTCCGTCTTAATTGTAGCCGGTTTCTGTTGACCATTTCACATTTTTTTTTAACATTAACGCTTAGTTTCCAAATTCAATATTTTCAAACTTGAAATAATAGGTAAAGCTATTGCTTGAATTATACTGCATGTGCGCCTGACAAGCTCAAATGATTCCTGCTTTTTTGTAAACGTGAATTACCAACTGCCCATTATACGCAACCTACGTCCGCTAAATTTCTTCAATTCCGAGATTTCATTACATCACTTGTCTTCACACGAAAGGCCTTGCACATACCCCTTAATACAGAGTTCATCCGTACCCGAGTTTAGCAGAGCAGTTTCAAAACGCATTTCAAAAAGCGCGCGTCCGCCCTTACGGCCAGTAGCGTGTGTCTGGGTTGCGCTCGGCGCGCTCCTTTGCACTCGGCCGTTAGCAACTGTCAAAATCGACACGAAGAGACACGACCATCAAGGGCCATCAACCAGCATCAATTTGCCTCCAGGAGCTGCTCTGGGGCGATAGCCCGTTAGGCTTTGTTGACTGGTCGGTAGCTGTATCGTCCGTTTCTTTCGCTGTGGGACAGAAACTTCCGCCTGGCATGTTCCCTTCGACGGGGTAGCGCCGCTCCCAGCGAGTGCATCTAACGGCTGTCAAAGTGTCCGCCATTTTCGCCGCCGTCGCTGCCGTTCGGTTTCGAGCTGAAGGCGCCGAAACGTAGCTTCTTCCCCGAATTCGTCTTCGTATGGCGGACAACTGGGCGGAATGAGTTCAGTGGCATAGGTCCACCGCCAGACAGGTTACCGGAGTGCGGACGGTGATCGGAGCGCGGCTGGAGTCGATGCGGCAAGATGTGTTCGGTCATGTATTTGGAGACGTACCTGGACAGTAAGTGAAACCAGTGGCAGACGTACGATGAGGTGGAATTACGTAGAAAATGAGTGCGGAAGTGGGTGTGAAAGATCGATTGCCGGTGGAGAAACGTAACGGCTCGCGAGACGGGGGTGTCTGCTGGTGCGGTGAAAAGAGGAAAAAAGGCGGTTTAATGTTGAGCAGCCGCTTCAGCGGTGCTCAGTTGTGGTGGCCTATACTTGTGTCGGTTTCTCGGCCTCGTCTTAGAACTGGATACCTGTGAGGATCGAATCTCTGCATCTTTAAGCGTTTGCATCAGATAGGCGTATTGCGATGTGTGGGGGGTTGAACGGGGGCCCGGTTGGAGTACATTCCGGAAAATAGAGGAGTTGAAGTCATTGCGTGTAGTAGCCGTTACCTTGGGTGATGTTTTTTTTTTTGCACACAAGAGAGGGAAAGGGAGATGCCTTCCACGAGCGATCTCCAGTGGTAGTATAGACCTTACAGAGATTTGTAAAATGCTCCGATTGGGGTAACACTACCGGTTTAAATTTTTAGGCCGTAGCCTGAAGCGCAGTCGGACGAGAGATTAACGGAAATGCTCAAGGGTTCGTGATCGACCTGACGCGCAGGATTTAGGACTTGTCAGTGGAGGATTTACGAATGCTTACATGCTTGCGGACCTGGAAGTACCCATTGTCGGCTATATCGCAGACTTCGTCACTTAGCTTATGGGCCGAGTCCAATGTTTGGATTCTATCCAGATCGACGTTTCGGTAGCATGACGACCTCAGTCAAATTATCTGCCTTCCCCGTAGAAGCAACCTCGGAGGCAGCTCAATCTGTATATCGATAGCACTATCGCAATTAACGCAGATACCATCGCTGGTGTTGTTTTTCGACTCGCCCTACAGGCCTGGATCCTCTTCCGGAAGAGTTGCAAAAGAGCTTCTATTTGATGCGAGGTCTGGATAGCAAAGTTCAAGATCTACTTAAAGAGATTGATAAAGTAAGTTTCTAAGCTAACAAGCATCACTTGCACACATACTATTGGTTAACTTTATGAAAAAGCAGCAATATATTTAGCGATCTATATGTAGGCAATGAGTCCTGGTGAGCTTTATCGTATGGAGTATATGAGTACGAATTATATTCTATTTTCGTGTTTCTATGTCCTTTCATGTTTTTTAGGAATCATACAACTACATCGACAATACTGCTAACCTGACCCCGTCGAAGCGGCGTGAGGCTACCGATAAAATCGGCAAAATGTACACGCGCGTTAAGGAGTTAGCTGACACAAAGGTAAAGACACTTGTTCATGTTTGTAGATAAATGTTCGGTTTTCCCGATAGACTGGATGCAGTTTTTTTAGCTCGGTTTCGAATGTTCCACGTTGAACTCAGTATGGCTGGTGGTGGCGGCTTCGCGTGCATGCTATGTTGTTACCATGGGTATTGCGCAATAGAGATATGCTACTACTACTACTAATACTACTACTACTACTACTACTACTACTACTACTACTACTCAAAGCAAAACAAATGGGCGCGTTCAGGCTTCGTTACGTATGGCGGGACTGCCATCATTTCATACGTGTAAGACAAGGGCGCAGTGGAAGGTTTCGCTCAGGAAATGTGTCGACGAACTATTTGCAGCTCTTTGGGTGTGTGTGTGTGTCTGTCTATGTATGTTCGTCTGCAAATTCGTGTATGATCGTGATTCGTATGATCATGCTTATCACCGTTATAATCGATGATTACCGGTTGTGTATCATGCTCCCTCTATACGGCCAGGTCCAGCTAGCTATGACGACGTACGAAACGGTAGACAAACACATTCGCCGCTTGGACACGGAGCTGGTACGATTTGAGAACAAGCTGAAAGGGAAGCTCCTGAGCAAAACTGGTAAGGCGACGGCGACGGGAGCGCAGGGCGTCAGAGAGAAGCGGAAGAGAGACAGCCGGAAGCGGACGGACTCCGGCATGCCAGGCGGCCAGCCCCGCCAGCGGAAGAAATCGAAAAACACCACAACGCACGATCTCGTTGAGTGAGTGTCGAGGAACTAGCATATTCCATTAAGAAAGAGCTTGCTCACTTCAGTGCCGTAATTATTTTCGTGTTTGAGTATTTTGTTGTTCGGTTGTGGAAACAAATAGGGCTATTCCGCTTAGCTCTCCCCGCTTTGATCTTCTTCTACCTATTAACTACAACGATTATTTTTGTCTTGGTATTATTGCAGACCGGACCCCATGCTTCTTCCGTCGCTTCAGAGCATGACGAACGGCGGTGACGTTATGGATATGCCTGTTGATCCGAACGAGCCGACGTACTGTCTGTGTCATCAGGTGTCCTACGGCGAGATGATCGGGTGTGACAATCCCGAATGTCCAATCGAGTGGTTCCATTTCGCGTGCGTCGGACTCAACACGAAGCCCAAGGGCCGCTGGTATTGTCCGAAGTGCGGGCCACCGCCCACGGCCGAAAAGAAGCGAAAATGACCTGGGACCTCGAGCGAAAAATGCTCGTCGCTAACTCGTTGCACTTCTTGGCACCGCCGCACCAACGGGCCTCCTACCACCTCCAGGGGCAAAGCTGCGCCCCCGGAGATCGTGTACGCGTTCCTTGCCGAGCGCGCGTTTCGTTCAAAATGAGGCGCATGTGGCGGCATGTCGCCCGCTATCTCTCCCCTATTCTCCAAACGTAGTCCTGACCAATGAAGTGCGCTCACCCGCATTCATGGTAATCACTCTGGATTACGGGGTCCGGCCGCTAGCCATCATTACTCGCGTGAGCGTTGAGCCAGCAAAGACGACCGCCCAAACTAGACGGCAAACATTCGAGGAGGGTCGTCCTATGCAGACAAAAACGTTTCGCAAAAAACGCGGCGCCGTGTATGTAGTATCCGTTATTTTGAGTGCGCGCGCAACTTGTTGTGACACTGTTTTAAAAAGCGCCTAAACATCTTTTAAATGAAGAAACGCGAGGAGGACATAAGAAGAGGACCTTAGAATTTTGAATATGTGACGCACTGGCCGTGGCTCGCAATCGTCGCTGTTGGAGCGAAGGCTGAGGTTCGCTGTTGTATAGGAACGTGGAGAGACGAAAACTGACTACCGGAGTTCAAATAGGATCCGAGCCGGTGTCCTCCGTGGCGCAGAGATTAGGACAGACTCGACCATTACGAATCGCAAGAGGAATGATTATGTGATATAACAAACCCTTAGTGAAAAATGGAAGAAATAAGTTCGTTGACAGAAAGAAAATTATATGTGTACATAGTTTTCACTACATATATATATATATATATATATATATATATAT
>MNPL01015225.1:0-11568 GCA_002081605.1 Tropilaelaps mercedesae | reverse complement strand
CGCGCTCTCCTGCTCGTTCGCTCGCGCTGGCGCGCGCGCGCGCGCGCGCCCCTCTCCCGTCCTCCGGTGGACCGGCGTGTCGGTCCTAGACAATCGCTTCAGGGATATCTCTTCGGGGATATCATCGCTTCCGCGAATATTTAGCTTAGCTCGATTGTGTCACCTCCATATAGAAGTCAAGCACACCGAGCGTGTGTGTGTGTGTGTGAGATCATATAGAGAGTAATGTGCGAGTAAGAAACACAGCCATCATTTTGTTGGCGTTAGTGGTCGTTGTAGCAGCAACGACAGCAGAGCAGAACTAAGAGCGAGCGTAGAGTGGCGGCATGGCGACGTCGTCAGCCCCCAGAAACAGAGAAGCGATCGGATGGAGGCGGCCGTTTAACAATAACAATGGTTTTTTTTCGCATCGACAATAACAGAAAAAAATATCACTGAAAATCGGTTACCACCACAACGGCTGCAGTAGCTGAAACGGTAGCAACAGTGTTAGCAGCAACAGCAGAAGCCGAACGAGAGAGAGCCAACAAAAGAACGAATTTAAAATGCGCATGACCAAAGCAAAAATCCTCGCCAGCAACAGCAACGGGGCCAGTATCAGACGGAGCATCCTGACGCTGAGCACATCTACTCGGATCGTGATCTGATTTGCCATTGCGCGCCAACGATACATGTCACATTCTGAACGCAACAAGCTCTGACTACTCAGTGCTACCAAAACTTGTCGAAATCGAGCCGCCCGATCCGACGTTTAGGCATCCGACGCATCGAAAGGGGTAATCTTACGTCCGACATGAGAATTCTTAACGCCATTATGCTAATAAAATGAGGAGTCGCGTTCCGAGGTCGATTTTGGCGACATAGAGACGAAATGTCGTCGGAGCGGCTCAGCTCAGATCTGACGGCCATCGTCGGAACACACGCACAGACACCCGACGTCAGGAGAAAGCGACAACTCCGTAGGACTGCGTCACGAAACGTGAACACTTTGTTGCCATGCGATGTCGCCTCCTCCCAGGACAACCTCCGTCCGACTACACGAAACGTCACGAACGAACTCAGGAAGGAAACGTTCATATCGTCTCTTGAGGTCCATTTGAAGTCCACAACCTGATTCGACCTGTCCATGTTCGATCTACGCAGTGACGTCGCCTGTTCAGATCTTCGACGGTGAAAACATGTTAATTTTTTTGCTCGTTTTGTCTGACTTGTTCTTGTCTGCAACGCAAACACCGACAGGCGATGGCTTTGTTCGCATTGTTTTGTGGTCGGAGACAATGTCGGATAGACAGCGGCCACCAGGACGAACTGTCTCCTCGTTTCAGTTGGCTCCATTTAAGTCAACGTCATTTTACGATTTCCCCGTTTCTCTCCCGTGTGGCAATCTACCGTTCTGCTTTCTCGCGTTCCCCCACGCGGGAACGCGCTAGTGTTCGCTAATATAGTGTAACATATGGTCGTCGGTCGTACCTTAGTGGCCGCAGTTGTCGTTGGGGTGGGCCGACTACACCAGCGATGGGGTATATGGCCAGCGTCCCCAATGGACAGGCGAACCTCCCGATGGACATCGCTCGACGCTATGGAGCGTCAACTGTGGAGAAGTCGCTGAGAAGAAGTCACGCAACCGTCTAGTTTGTCGCTCCTACTGGTTTTGTTGCCGCCCGATGTTGTTACCGTCGCTTCAGCCAAACTAACAGAGAGACACACGCATATGTGTGTGTGTGTGTGTGTGCGTGTGACGAGGTGGCTGCAGTTGAGCCGTGTCGGTTGCTTCGTCCAGAGGAAACCATTCGTCGCGCGGTTGATAGTCATCATCATTATAATTACATTTTATAGGCAGAAAAACATTGCGAGAGAGAGAGAATACTGCTCTTTTGTAAACGGGGTGCTCCAATGTGTGACGGCCTGATCGCTCAGACTGGCTCAGACGGTAGATTGGCTATAAATGGCTGTTCTTTATGCACAGGTCACTGTGGTCCCCTATGACCGAGCAGATCTATTGAGTATTGGATTTCGCTTTTGAGTGGCGAACTAGAACTCGTATCGAATGCTGCTGCTGCTGCTGCTCACATGCTAAACTACATATCTCGACATAAAGGAAGCACACGTTTCCTTCTGCGTCAGAGCGAAGTTAATAACGTGTCTCACCTGGCGAAGTTTTGCGTACATGTTCGAGTATTTGCTAAGGCATTTGTGCCACTCTTCTTCGTATCTTGCTATGGCCGTCTGTGTCACGACGGAAATTCTTGAAATTTCAGGATCTTTCCATGGCGTTGCGCTGGCACGCCTCTTGGCCAACAAAAATCCGTTCTGTCACGTTAGAGGACCGTCTGGCCTTCTTCGGGCTCGACTCAGCCTCACGTGGGGGCCGCATATCGTTATGAGAGAGACCTGCATCTGTTTCATCGTACGCCATGAAACAGCGCAAGGATAACGTTACGGAACGTTACGTTAGTAGGACCGACACACGGAAAAGGCTCGTTGAGAGCCTTCTTGGCTACCCGTTACATGCAGCGTCTTTTATTGTGCTTTATTTTGCCCATTTATAATAAATGCGCTCGCGAAACCGATATGTCGAGAAAGCCTACTACCAATCTGTTGAATATTGGAGAAGTTTGATGTTTAACGAAATGTTTGCCCTCGATAGACGTTAAGATAGTCGCCCTACAAGACAGAATGTTTACGCACCCATAGAAGCCGCTTAACGACGATCATGAAATAAACGGAAACCACCTGAAAGGCAACCTTTGGCGATGCGTACACCAACCGCAATGCGGCGAACAGTATTACGAATACTGCCGTTACGAACGACTCCAGTTCGGTATGGCAATGAGCCCTGATTGTATGGGAATTTAATGTGTGCGTGCGTTGTGTAGGTTAACGGCTCCCACATCTGGGTGGACTGACGACTCTGCTATTTTGTGACCGCACAGCCAAACGGGCGAAGACCATCCATCCATCCATCTGTCCATCCGCCAACGCAACGCCATCGTCGTTGTCATCGTCTGTAGCGCGTGTCTGTAGGCATTGTTCTAACGCGAGATCGCAATCCAGTTAACACTCGCCCGTAGTGCCAAACCTGGTCAAAACGCAGAGCCTCCTCCTCCTCCTCATCGCCTCCTCCTTTCTCCTCCTCGTCAGAGACACATAACGCTCACTCAGGCACTATTCACATAGATCAAACTAGAATCGACTGAGTCATCGATCCTGACAAGAACGACGACACCGTTCGACATTAACGCCATCCGGCAGCCGGACCCACGAAGAGGAGGCCGTTGGGGTTGAGGAGAGCAGAGGTGGGGGTGGGGTAGCAGTTCGCCAAAAACTGCGACCGCACACCGAACTAACTAACGGACATCATCCAGTACTCTCAGACGCACAACATCGACGCTACCTAGATCAACACACGAATCTGCGTCATCCAAAATCGGCCAGTTAAAGATCGGCCACGCCATCACCTTCGTCCCCCAGCAGCGCCCCCCCCAGCAGCGTCCATGGCCAGCGACCATCAGACAGTTGTTCCCCTCTGAGTTAGCCGAAACACGAACGACAGAAGCGACAACAAAACTAGATATTAGCGTGAGTCCTGCTGCGATTTTGACCACTCGCGTTGGTGGTGCCAGACTCGACGCCACTCACAAACGTCTTCACCTCGCAGCGGACGAAACCCTGACGCGGGTCCTGACGCGCGTCACCCTAGGCGAATACCTCGTTTGCCTGTTACGAACCATCTACCTAATACACCCGTTGGTTACTTAATTAGTCCCATGTGAAGATTAGCGCTGCGTTGATTCGGCAATAGTCAATTTATTGACTTCTATTGTAGGCGAATTCGAACAATTCCGATACTTCTAAACGCTCCCCTGCGAAACCAGTTTGAAAAACATTCTTCTAAAATTAATCCGTCCGTTCATTTTTCCTCGATTTTGAAGCGGCTGAGACTATCACAGATGGGGCGAGCCTGTCAAGAAGTTGCTGTTTTCTTATGTTTTTGCCGAACAAAAAAACTCACATAGCTGGGCTAGATTAGCCACTTCATGACAAGGGAATTGCGAGTATGAGGACGAAAATGTTCTCCCAGGGTAGAAAAAAATTGCACTAAACGTAATCCACGATTATGTTTTCTAAATGACCCCTAGCGAAGGGCATGTGTCATTCTTTTCAAACGTGAGCACCATCTTCGCAACGATCCCATGCTGAGGTTCGTATCACGAATACGCAGCCGCCCTCGCGTTGGCTGCATTTGTGCAGAAGCACATCGACACATAACGAAGATGATGTGTTCAGGACAGTTTGCGTGAAGACGTTTCAAAGTGCTCGATTCCAATCTGCGCTAATGTGGTGACCATCGTGTTGATATACAGAGAGAGAGAGAGCGCTAAGGAGAAAGAGAGAGAGACAGTGTGTGTGTGTGTGTGTGTGTGTGTGAGGGAGGACTATCAAGGTGGGCATATACTAATGATTGGGAACTACCCACGCATCTCCGTCGCCGGTGACGGCTGTTGTTGGCTGCCTAACTTTTCAACACACCCTGTACGAAATCATGCCAAATGCGCGATCAAATGAAATAAATGAAACACCCACTTGATGGAGCTGTATTGTGTGAAATTTCGACTTCTGTTTTAAACGAAGTACCCGTACCGTCGACTACGCGTCGTAGACGTGAAGTTGCGTCCCCTACGAGCGACTTTTCACTCTGAAAGGAGTTACACGTGAGTCATCGGTACATTTCGATTCGCAGTTCATTACAATACGGACAATTACACAGACAGAGTTAGCTAATCCATCTCTCACATCGTCCGGCTAGCGAAAGTGGAACACATTTCCTGTGTGTGTGTGTGTGTGTGTGTACGCCTTCACACCGGCTATTATTAGCTATTCGAAGAACTCTCAATAATTGTTCCATTACGTGGTCATTCATAGGCAATGCGTGCCAGGCTCGTTCACGTACGTTAACGTAAGATTCGATCGACACAATAGTGGAAACACGACAATGTTGTATAAGAAATGAGGCGTTGATTTTGCTGAGCAAACCGTCGTTCCATTATAACGTGCGACTCAAATCTCGTGCACTTGGGGTACGTGAGAAAACACCGATTTCGTGGTGCAGTTTCTTTGAACTTGCTGAGAGAATTTCGAAGTCAGGCACGCATTCGTCCTAGGCAGTCCTGGCTTGAAATGGGGAACCAGGTTAGCTTTTACAGGATCAAGAAGTTCCGCCAGTCTGACATAGAATTCTCAATTGAAGATCAATTTAGCATCTTCCAGCTTCGTCTCAACGCCGTACCCGCTTTCTCTTTCTTCAGTTTGACGAAAAAGGCACACATTTTCTGTCCTTGTCATCGGTCACCTCAGCGGGCACACAACAAGCGCCCTTTGTTGTCATACCATGGACCGCAGTTCTCACTGACCGCGCAACTCCGACTTCACGTGGTCTTCAGTCAACAAAATGCCGGTCCCCCCGCAGATAAAGTTGTCAGCCCCCTCCTTCTAGTAGATCATTGTGTGTTTTCATCGCACGTAGCGTAACAACAACAAGTCCACACGTCGAGATGAGATCGCCATTGTGTCGATTACGAGCCGTCTCGACCGCTGGATGCTCGCCGGTTCTGTCGTTCTCATTAATTTCCGGAGCGTTTTTCGTCGTTCGGACTTCAGCTGGCCATCCGCTGATTCCAGCCGAGTGAGGTGGCTTCCGTGCCAACAGGCCCCCAACGAAATGCCTACCCGGTTCGCCGACGACCCGTTCATTGTGTCGGAAATTCGCGAAACGCAGCCTTCCCTCAACGACAAATCTCTTCGGACGGACGCCACCGCTGCCGCCGTCATGGCGGCTCCACCGGACGCCGTCTCAGCACACAGATATGTTTTACGTGTCTCATTTTTTAGATTGTATAATATCGCGCCAAGAGTGTCGTGCGTCGCAGTGTGTGTGTGTGTGTGTTTGTAGAACAGACTCGAAACACGACAATGCATTTGTTCTGTCCGGACGACGAACGGCCCAGCCGAGGGTTAGCCGCCGCAACTGAGGCGAACGCTGGAGACAATGCCGAAAGACAGACTTTGTTCACACTGGTTTTATGCAATGCTGTGGCGCTTTTTAACTCTATCTGGGTGGTTTTTCTTTATTTTTTGTGTTTTCTTTGGCCTTTGACGCTTCCCGGTCAAGCGACACTTGCGACGGATGAGTAGATCAGCGTTGATTTTTGGGTGGTTTTTTTTCAGTGGGTGGAAATATAATTGTTTACTTATAATTAATGCTAAGTGGATCAAGTGGCAACCGAACACGCCGGAGTCGTTCTCGGAGTTGTTGTTTGTTTCGAACACGTATTTGTGTTCATCCGCGTAGACGAAAGGCGACAAAGAAGATATCATCGAGACTATCAACTTTTTAACTTTAGCGCCCGTTTACCAGAAGCACGTCTAAAGTCCCAGAAACGTGCCGCCATATAACGGTCACGTGTTGTGAACTTCATCGGCGAGATTCTCGAGTGCGAAAAACCGCTTCGATACGTCTCGATCCGATGACGACGTCAAGTTTTCCAGGGTGTGTTTTCCAGTTATTCCAGTCTGGTGATGCGCACCTGACTAATTCATGGACACACATTAATCTACCACGACCGATGAACGCCCTATCCCAGTGCTCTGAGGTGATATGAATTCATGCACGTCGATTTATTTACGCATTTTAACAGCAGCGTCTTGTGTTTCACGTCTGACGGCTGCACGTCCGGCCCTGTCGGCAACCGTCGTCGTACGCCCGTCGGTCGCGGATATTGATCGGGATCGCAACATTTTTCTGATAGCCAGATCAAAACAGTGCCTTTCTCTACGGCTTTTTCCCTCGCTCTCGAACTTTGTTCTTCTTTTCCTTTTTCCGCACCTATCCCTTGAGGATGGCTGCGAACAAGACCGACCGACCGACCGACCGACCGTCCGTCCGTCAGAACGGCTGATGCAGGGCTAGCGAAACGTAGCGAACGCGACGTAATAATGTTTTGTAAAATGGCACACACGGACACGGACCTGTTGATGGCGGTGGCGGCGGCGGCGTCGCAGAGAATGCATGCGGACAAGTTGGCCGTTAGAGCGGCCGCGAAAGGGCCGCCAGGCCGGACAACGGTGACTTCGACGCATCATCATGAGCATCAACTGAAGAAATAGTAATAATGGCAATAATGACACGGCGACCGCTGACGCAGTGAATCGTGCACGCGGCCATAGCCGCCACATAGCCGTAGCCCAGACCCCGGGAAGAGAGAAAACAGAATTGACGAGAAAGAATAGACGAGATAGATACATGAGGAACGGATAGGTTTACGCCGTGGCCAACGATGACGACTCTTCATGAGCCATACACGAACAGCCACAGTAACAGTAGGATAATGATAAGTGAATTATGAAAATTACCAGGTTGCTTTGTAGGCTCGTTGATGCTGAAGGTACTTCTGCTACTGCTGCCGTGTTCACCCCCTCATTCTCTTCTGCTCGTGGACGGACGCGGTTATATTCGGCCAATGTTGTTGCTATCAATGACGTGGCTGTCTGATGAAGATGATGCTCGCCGGTAGCCCACTGGACGCTGAGGTGAAGCTTTCAAGAAAATTTTTATTTCTTCGCATCTCTCGCGCTAGCGCTACGCGTTCTCTATCTGTGTCTCTTTCTCTTGAACTGTTCATGCTTGTGCTGTTTTGCTCGGCTCCGACGGCCGCTTTGCGCCAATAATGGGTGTATGTAACGGCCGCCGAACACAAATGCGTTTCGTTACACACAAATAGAATATCACGATGATGATAATTCGATCATAGAGCCGACGCTGACGTTGTAGTATAAAATAATCATAATAATCATAACAATACAATACGACACGCCGACAAGTGCGACGGCGGCGGCGACGGCGGCGGCGGCGGCGACGGCGTCTAGCGACAGCTGCAGAAGAACGAGCAGCAGCAGCAACAATCGTTCATGACGAACTCGCAATGAGGCTGTTTCCAGTGGCTTGGCGTTGGTAAATGGGTGCTCTCTAATCATTGTACGGACATGCAACGGCTTCGGGGAGGCTGGACTCGGCAAGACGCCCGACAAGTATACGCCGGAGTAGCGGCGTCGCGTTTTGTTGCCATCCGAGTACCGTCCACCGCCACCGCCGCCGCCGCCGCCGCCGCCGCCATTCGTGGCGCTCACTCGCCACGCTCGTCTGCCGACGTGAGCAGCTACGTACGAGCACAGAAGAGGAGGACGGGCAAGAAGGGAGGAAAAGAAGAAGAAAGTGGAGGAGGAAGAGAAACGGGAGGAGGAGGAGGAGGAGGAGGAGGAGGAGGATGAAGAAGAGGAGGAGGAGGAGGAGGAGCAGGGAGTTCATTGAGCACCATTCAAAGCAGGCAATAGCGAATAAAGCCGACGGTGAAATACACGAAGACAACCAAAACGAAGAAGACGAACGAGATGAAGAAGAAGAATAGCAACATGAGACAAACATCGACGAAATGCACCCGGGGGAGACAGTGTAATGGGGTTTGGTGGAAGGTTTGGGGGTGAGGAAGTGAAAAGAGGAGAGAAAGAGAGAGAACACATTATCTGTATTGTTCGCGAGCATTGGCCGTCTGATTGTTTCTGATATCCATTCGAGAGAAATAATCACAATGAGATAAAATAATAATAAAACAAAAGCAAGTGTCCGCAATGAATGGCGGCTGAAGGAGGGCGGTCAGCAGTTTAAGGGGTCCCCGTTTGCTTTATTGTATTTAGATGAAGATCGTGTTGACGACCAGGACTTCAACAACGGCGGCGGCGGCGGCGGCGTCATTGAGGTGAGCCGCGCGACGCGAACGTCGAAATGAAGTTCGGTGGGCACTTGTGTGCTGCTGGCTGGGGCCGTTCAGGCCGCGTTCGAGCGGTTCGATTTCGGCGGCAATCGAATATGAACCAACGGGTCAAGTAAAATGGCGAGCGGAGAGGAGATCGGCGACTTCGGCAACCGCCATAGGAAAACCGATGCCGGCCGGCGATGACGGGAACGCCGCGGTCAGCAGCAGAGTCAGCAATGAAATCAATCGCAGCAGCAGTAGCAGCAGTAGTAGAAATGATAAAATAATAAACAGCAATAAACCAGCGCCGTGTGCCAACAATGATGGTAAAAACAGACAATAATGACAAAGTCAATAATAGTATAGGCAGGGATAAAAAAAAATGATGAAAACAATAAAGTCGGAAAGCGTCTAGCTCAATATCCACGCTGAGTGAAGCTGGCTGGAATAACCACAGCAATAACAACAACAGCAACGACAACAACAACGGCAATAACAACGAAGGCGATGCTTGGGGAGGATCAATACTCGCGTTAACCCAATTGAATTTTCCTCCATTTTGAAATGATTATATTGCCATGATAGCCTGCAATGGCGCTTGTCAGCACTGGCATCCCATGGGATTGTAGGATGTGTGTTTTATTTCGGCTTCTCCGATTGCTGCACAACTGCTCTTAGCAGCCCTTGTTACCAACAAAAGCTATTCAATCGATTCCACTGCATAGCTCGTTCCCTGAACGTCGGTCTGACACGTTCTGATCTCGACGTTCTGATGCCATAAACGCAGAAGCAAAATGGCGTTTTTGTCCTGTGTCAGTCGTCGCTTGCTGACGGACAAAAATGCCCTTTTAGATATATGATAAAGGTGCACGAAGCGAGAAACGGCCCCTTGCAGAAATAATTGTTCAGCCGCTTGCCTCATTTGCTTCCGCTTCCGTTTGTTTCTTCGGCCTTCTACGAAGGAACATGCGGGGCCATAGGACTCAGCCAAGGGCCAGTGATCGTTCTCGAGGTATTCAACACCTCAACGCCCTCAACAGCCGTAGAGACTCAACAACCTTCTCGAGCGCAGAGTTCGAAACCCTTGTGGATGTGTGTGCTTGTTCTTGTTGCAGGAAATGAAAACTGTACTGGATACGCGCACAAAACAGTGCGAAGTGCCATATTGGGGTTAGGCCCAATCGCCGTTGCATCGACGGAGCGTCCAGGGTGGCCGCAAAGGCTGCTAACGCACCTACTGGATGCACCGCCCAACAACGGCGTCGTCGCCGCCGCCAACTAAAGTGAATCAGATATAAACGTGTCCCTCTCTCACTTTCTCTCTCTCCTTATATATATATGTATATGTAACATTATCGTTACCCGTCGGTGTGTTCGTCTCCTGATTTTTCCTTTTATTTTTGCCGGAATATTTAATACTTTTCGCCAAAATGGTTCTGATTCGATGAAAAGCCAACGACATGTAACCGAATCCATTTAGGAGTCCAAAGAGGAAGAAGCCGAGAAAAAACAAGTAGCGAAACAGCAACAACAACAGCAGCAGCAGCAGCAGCAATCACATCGAGAGTCAGCAAAGCAGAGTGAGAGAGAGAGAGTACACAAAATGATTGAGAATCATAAAGGCGTCGTTTGTAGCCTAAAGCTCAAGGGCAAAATCGCGGCACAGCGCCCGACAAAATCAGTGACGGCGTCAGCAGAGCAGTAGCAACAGAAGCGCTTTGACCAGCGTCTTAGTGAGTCCAAATAGAAAAAAACACACACACATAGACAAAAATAAAAAAGGAGCAGATGAAGACATGAAAATACGATGACAGAAAAGACGAGAGAGAGAGAGAGCGTATTTTAAAGAGCAATCGCCATCGTCAGCAACGGCATATTCTGATTTCGTCATATTCGTTCGCATTACGATTATGATTACATTGTGATATTATGGTTTTGTTCGAACGAGCGCGGGCAGAAGAGGCTATGCAACTGATTCTTCTGGCAGCGGCCCTTCCAGGCGACGACAACGACGACGGCGTCGCACAAACGAGCGCTAATAAAAATTTGTCTTAACTGCACTTACTAAGGTCAATCCCTCGCGGAGGGCGCCGACAGGCCGGCGGTGCTCAACCAGCGGCCAACTCATTGCCTCTGCCGCCATCGCAGACCACCGGCGACAACAACAGCGACCAACAGAAATATGGGATCTATATCGAGCGAAAGAATAGCGAAGTGGAGGGGGAGGAATCCAATGCGCAGACGGCGGCCGCAGCGACGATGCTGGTGCCATGTTTTTGGACTCTGCCAGCCCAGCTTGCCTGTTTTCTAGCAGACTTCCCACTCGAATCAAACGGGCCTGGCCACGAGAACGGACCGAGTCGCTGCTCGTGCCGCTTAATAGTATTAGGGAAGTACCTGATGTGCAAGATGGCGGCGGCGGCGGCGGCGGCGAGGGGGGAGATCAGTCATCTACTTTATGGGGACTTGTTTTTCCAGTGCCAACAAAACGCAGACCCGTACGCACGCACAACGACAGGCCGGCGGCACACTCATACGTCTCCGGGTTAACGAAGAGAGGGACTCAGAAAACGCCATACAGAAGTCAACCCGGAGCCGCAAGCCGTAAATTGGACGCGCAGAAGCTGCAAGGATGAGCAGCCCCAAGCTAGGAAAAAACACGTCCAAGCTTAACTTTTTGGCAGTTTTCGTCGTTTAGACTTGGAAATGTCATTTCACATAGCTTTGTCATCATAAGTGGGTAACGAACCCAGATGTGAGG